>SZWC01006386.1:65807-96502 GCA_023375785.1 Penium margaritaceum | reverse complement strand
TTTCATTCTAGAGCACCATTCTCGCTGTTGAGATCCAACAATGGGAAGTCTCAAGCTTTTGGGAGGAAACAAGACAAAAACTTGTGGAGGTTTGAGCATTCATGAAACGAGCAGCCGATTGGCGGCATGTCAATGATGTGTTCACAGTTGGCGATCGTCTTGTACTCAGCTTGACAAACGCAAAACTCTAAGGAGAGGGATTTATGAAGTCCGAACCTCGGTGCCTGGGAGCGTTTGATATCAAGAGAATACAAACCCATATGCTCTCATCCACCTTGCAATCTACACCAGCATGCTCAATCAATAACTAGACCCTAGCAAGAATTCTCTTGGAAGAGACATAACACCTCCGCCTCCCATGCAAGTGGACAGGAATATGGAGTACGTGGTTAACAACATCCCTAGACATCAACGTCGTCAAAAAACAACCAAGAATATGATGAAGGCGCATGGCTACAATGCCGCGTATAACCGTTGGGAACCGTACGACAACCTCCGATATGTCGATCATCTGGTTGATGGCATCTATCACTTCCACTACACCATGTCTGCTCACGCTCCGAGACGTCACAAAAAAAGTGGGAGAAGTGGCTACGTCATTCACGTAGACGAGTCCCTAAAATCCGCGAGCGGGCATTACTGCCCTTACATTTGTGGCCCGTTATGTGTTGACCTCATAAAGGTTTACGTCGCTCGGTCGAGGTAATTTTGGTCAGCCTCCCCGTGTTGTGACATGAGTCATCCTCTTCTATTTGTATAGCCTATTTTGACCACTCAGTCATATCTATGCTCGTGCAGATACCTCATGAAGACCCAGCTGGGATTGGAGACCGGATGGGTGGTGGCTCCATCCACCAGAAGCTACACGACATGTGCCACGACATCCCGGGTGCTTGCTGGGGTGCATTGTAATCTTCTCCAGCAGTTTGAGTTTTCTCGATGGACTAGCTCTTGAGTCTGATCAAAGTGTTTTTCATTATGTGTCCTTTGATCGATGTTGTTCCTTTGTGTTACCACTCATAGTGTCTCGCTTGAGATTCTACACCTCTAGGTTCAGATGGTGTTGCATTTGGATGCCTGTACACAGAGTAATGGTCAAAACAATGATTTTGGGCCGGTTTTAGGACAAGCCGACACTACCGCGTGCGTCACCCACTGTGTGCCAAGCCAGGAATTCACGATGTGTGCTTCTCACTTGTCATTCCTCTTTGCATTACTAAGCTATTGGAGCTTATGTGTCCTTATACGTCCCCCTAGCCTAACCGTTGCCATTTCTTACGCTTGCTTGCTTTGGATTGCGTCAGCTGACTGGACAGTGTTGCCACATCAGTAGTAACAAAGCTAGGAAGTTTCTTAATAGTTTCTCATGGTATCAGAGCACCCAAACCTCTCTTGCTGAGGTATGTTGTAAAGACGTAGCACCAGCAACAACAATGAGAGTCACCGCCGATGTCATATCGTGGGACCCATCGTAGTAGACGTTGGCAATAGAGACGTCACTCCGACGTTAGAAGTAGCAGCGTCAAGACACAACCACCAGCATCATAGAAAGAGTAGCTATAGTAGTGAGGAGCCGTAGGAATAGCATAGATAACAGCACAACAACAATGATAGGTCCCAACAGTGTAGCGGCAGTGGCGGCGGCCGCAGCAATACCACACCATAATAGCAATAGTAGCGGCTGTTGTCTTCTGCTCACTATGCTGCATAGTACACATTGCTCAGCACTTCTGCACAATAGCAGTGCTATGCAATTGCACGAAGGTTGTATAGCACTACACAAAAGCAGCACAGGCATGCAAAGAACATGCGCAGCCGCGTAAAAAAATGCTGGCACAAAAAATGGAGTGCTGACATCATTGTCAACAGTGTTCACCTCGTCAATTTTGAGGTCATAATGTCAACAATCCAAATGCTCGAGAAACATCGTCCATTTCCTGTTTGGACCATTTTGACATTTGGCCCCATACTAATCACTATGATGGCGGCTTTCCGTGACAAGGGTAAAGGGTTCGGTGATCCCTCCTCTCCCTCCACTTCCGGCATCATGAGTCCTTAGTCGTAGTCACTCGTGATCGATGAGCTCTATGGAACACGGGACGAGATGCACCTGAAGCAGCAGTGGCAGGCCAACGCATTGTAGGAGATTGCGGAGTCATTGAGGGGTCGTTTAGGGGCCTCAAAGCGTCCACCAGGAGGATCTGCTAGAGCTACACCATCCGTGAAGCAATCTACGCCTACACGGCAATGCGACCTCAGCACCTCTCATCAAAGGTCGACACCTGAAATGAGAAGGAGATAAAGGATGAGATTTGTTTTCTTGAGGAGTGCATTCGTGAGTTGCATTTGGGATCATAGCCTCTCACCTTGCCACCTTCTTGCGGTCAGGATCAGGCACGTCGCTCAGCAGTGTTCACTTGTGGTGGCGTTTCTCTGAATGGTGGTCTCCCTATACATTCTCCACCATCTCCAGAGCCTCAGGTTACCCTTTGCATGGAGCGACAACCGAAGGCCTTTGAAGCACCTCCATCTCGTTACGATACTGATGAGGGCTTCGATTTGTAGGAGACCTTGTTTCAAATGTGGGCTGATGTTTAGGGCTTCTGGCCCTAAAACCACATCCAGTTTTAGACTTACGATGCTCACCAGGTCGAGATAGTAGCAAGAGCAATGCGCGGTCTGCACTACGCCATGCCGCAGAACACTGTGGTCAACTATTGCCCCGTCCTGGTTGAGACGGGGACCACGAATCAAGCAGACCCGCGCAACGGTTGGGAGATGGCCCTGACACTGCTCAATGCGGAGACACATGCCACGAGGATGGCTCAACTACGTGAGTTTCACTCCCTCCTTTAGTGTCCCACGGAGGTTGTAGCTGACTACTGCAAGCGCACGATGTGCATTTACACGTTCCTTGGGACTGGTAGCAAGACGCAGTTGTGGGCTCTTGACACCATCATGATTGTGTCGAGTTCCCACCTCACTTGGACCATGTTAAGCTCTTTACGGGCTTCATCTGTCTGGCTATTTCTGAGTTGTCAGAGTCATTACAGTTTCTTTTTTGGGCTCATCGCTACTTTCTCTGGGAAAAAACGGCTCATGAGGCTGCTATCGCCCATCAATAAAGTCTACTTGTTGTAATAGTGAGTACAATCCCTCCTACTCCTTTGTCCAACTTCACCAGTCCCACCTCCACCACTTCCTCCTCCTCCTCCTCCTCCTCCTCTACCTTGAGCAGCGAGACAAGGCGTTGTAGCAGCCGCGTAGGGGATGAAGTGAAAAAAGCGACGCAGCAAGGGATAGTAGCAACAGCAGCAACCGACAAGTAGTCATAGTGGACATTCTGTCCACTGCTTCAAGTGAAGGAGTGCTCATAGCTACAGTGAGAAGGAGTAGCCCCTTGATTGGTTCGGATCATGCACGACCTCTAGGCGGTGAATGCACTATGGCTGTCCTTTGGTGACACATGCACGATGCGTGCCGCGACCACGATTGTAGCAGACATATCCGCCTCACTAGGCGGCATCAATAATGTAGACCGTTGCCATCACACAATGGTGGNCATCAGGCTTTAAGAGTCAGACTCATTTTATTCATTGATGTCTAGATTCCTCTGCTACACATCCAGTAGAGGTAGAGTGTTATGTGGCATGACGTTTAGTGTCCATGACTGGTCGTGAGCCAAGTGGCACCTGGATCATTGACTTTGGTGCCATCCATCACATGATTTGTTGTCGTAACATCTTTGTTGTGCTTTGTCCAATTGCATCCGTTCGGTTCGTTTGCACAGGGTCTCGTTACTCATTTCTTGTGCATGGACTTTGGATTGTTCAGTTTGATGGTTTTTCTGGCCCCTTGCACATGTCTAATGTGCTCTTTCTCCCAACTCTTGAGCTCAGCCTATTCTCTATTCGTGCATGCACTCAGATGAGTTTCACTACTGAGCACAGTGTTGCCTCTTCCATAGAGACTGCTCTTGACACACATGTTATTGTGCGTTGTGCTTTTGTTATTGATAACCTCTCTCATGTGTCTCATTGCATTCCCTCTGTTTATTCTCCTCCTCTCTTCCAGACGTGTGTTTGTCACTGGTGTTCTCACCCCCAAGCACAAGCGCATGTTGCATCGTAGCCTCTGCCATGTGAGCTTGGATACATGTCCAAGCTCATTTGAACTTAGCAAGCCCTTGGTTTTTACTCAGCTTCCTTTGAGAAGCCGTACAAGGCCGATTGCTTTTTTTGTGCCCATGGTAAGATGCATCATTGCTCTTACCCAGGTCCTGCTTCCCAGATGCTACATCCATTATAGTTGGTCCACTCAGATCCTCTCGGTCCTCTCCCAGTCAAGTCCCTCTCAGATCGGGGTGGAATTGTTCTCACCCTAACTGATTTTTTTTTTTGGATGTGTGGGTCTACAAACTCCGTTACAAGAGCGATGTTGTTCTAGCTGTCCGCCTTTGGTTGGTGATGGCTAAGCGTTAGTCTCATCACACCCTGCACAAGTTCCATTTGGATCGTGGTGGCGATTTCTTAGGCAAGATGGATGCCTACTTTGCTTAGCATGGCATTTTTTACCAACTCACCACTCTTGATACACCATACCAAGACGGTGTATGTGAGTGTTGGAACCGCACCATGGAGGATGCGGTCCACGCTATACGGGTAGATTGTGGTCTTCGTGAGTCCTTTGACTTTGATGGCTTCTCCTACATGACGTGGGTATGGATACGCTTGCCGCATGGTCCGCTTCTAGACCATGTCACGTCATACAAGCCATGGTTCGGCCATCGTGCCAATCTCAGTCTCACTTGCGTTTTGGGGTCCCTTGCTCGCGTCTTGTACATCGAGGACTAGCAGAGATCCAAGGTCTCACCTTGGAGTCGCATGTGTACCTTCCTCGACATCTCCTTGTGGTCAAAGGCCTGACGCTTTTGGTACCCTACTTATCATTGTATTATTGATTCTTGATATGTTCTCTTCTTTGATGCTCTCACTTACCGCTACTTGTCCAACATTCTGTCACAAGCCACCGACCACATTGTTACCTGTGTAGCCTTCCGCCGGGTGGGGGAGTCTAGTCCTACGGATGGGTCTATCCAAGCTTCCTTTCCCGCAGTCCGTTCTTCGATTGTTGACGGTCTGGCCATCTTGGGTGTGGGTCCAATAGCCTCATCAAATCCCTCCAACACAACTGATCCCGTGCCAATTTCAGTCCCTTCTGGCACACCATGGGTGCGGTCTAGCAGCCTTCTACGCAACCTGAGGTGAGCACCTAAACATTTGACAACTTCTGCGAGCCTGGTGGTCGTCTTGGACCGCTGTTCTGAAGGGCTTAGTGAACAACTAACTCATCGCCTAGACACCCGACTCATAGTGTTAAGAAGGGTCACCCTGTCATGAAGGCCCTTGGTCTGAGTGTCCAAACAGACTACACTAAGGTGTACCAAGCATGCCTTGTTGGCCACAATTTGGTCTCTCGTGAGTTCTCCGTCACCTGCGATGTCGCAACTAAATCATTCGTGGTGGAACCAAGTTTTGATGCTTGTGTTTTGGCCACCCGAGGTTCTCACTGTACGACGCCTAATCGAGGTATACTGAAAGAGGCACTCTCACCTGACGATGCAGAGCATTGGTGTACTACTTGTGAGGATGAGCCCAGAGCCATTTGTGAGCATTATTTTTATGGGCTTGTCGACCCCCCACCAGGGCGGAAGTGCTAAAATGAGTGTAAGGCATGTAGGCCCATGCTTGATGACACATGAGGTCTGGTCGTGAGCGGAAGAATTGCACCGCCAAGATTTGGCTAAATCTGGAAGAAATGAATTAAGAATCAAGGAGAGAGTACAATGAGTCATACTGAGAGCTCATGTACTGGGGGCTGGCAGCTAGCCCACCAGGCCCCCTCATCCTCGTCGTGCCAAAAGCGCTAACGAGAAATACACATGTCAGAGAAAGTAAAACCTTACAATGGATGTCTCCTGATGCACCGGAACACTCAACCATGTGCTCAAGTCTCAACTCACATGAAAATATGTAATATGCCCAAAACAGATATAGACTCTACAGTGATAACCTAGCATCACCCTTAAGCCAAGCTAGGAAGTTTTAGGCCTCCCGAGATGCCGGAACATGTCATCGGGCGTCTAGGTCTCAGCCACATACAAACTACACATTTCCGACAAAAGGTCAACAAAGACATGATCAATCAGTAATAGATCTCCCGAGGTACCAATACAAACCACCGTGTACCCGGGTCTTGACCATAGGGAGAATGTACAACCTGCAAGGGACAATATGTGACAAATCATCATGGGGTCTCCCGGAGCACTGGCACAAACCACCAGTACCTGTGTTGACCACTCAAAAAACTCTACGAGCCATGCATTGGTGAACTAGGTGGTTAGAATGTACCATGTGCATCACACAAGTGACATAGCTACTGTAAAAAAATTAGCAAAAACCAGAGAGCTCTCACTACACATGACCATACAACAATGCTCAATGTCCATACACCAACAAGAAGGCTATACAGGACAAGTGGGTGTTGCACAAGAAGGTGAAGCGTGGCGGCACACAAGATCACAACAAGGCATGTTTGATGGTCGAGGGGTCCTCACAGGTTAAGAGTGTGAATCTCACTGACACGTTTACACACATTGTCTGCATGATTGTCCCTCGCGCCCTCTTCGGGGTTGTTGCACCTGAAAAAGCTAGGAAGCTTTAAAGTACGCTTGCCGCTGACTAGACGTCAGCGCTCAGTCAGCTCGCGACACCAACACATGTCAGATGTGAAACGACAAGGGTTTGGTTAGTTTAAACAAAGAGCGTGTCAATTGTGCTTCCAACAAAAACATGTGTAGAGAGTGTCACAACAATGATCTAAGCTGACCTACGTAGGTGTCAGGCATGGCACACAATGAGCGCAGCCATGGGCGCGTTTGGTTTAACGAATAGTGCAAACGGCCTCGCCAATGCTGAAACACTTGCCAGGCCATAACTTACTACACGGGTGTAGAAATCACACAATAAACTAAACAAACAGCATAACAAGCTGTTCAAACCCCACACATGCACGTCAGGTCTCCTCGTGATCGCGAAACATGTCGCTAGGTGCCCAGATCTGGACCAGAGATAAAACTCTAGCAGCTACACACCCACAAATCTAGATGTCAAAACATGGCATGTGCATCCCATGAGCAATGTCGTAGGTCATAAAGCAGTCTCGGGATCCCCAAAAGACCTGTGGTTCCAGAGTTGTTGTGTGGAGCGGTGCCGGCTCAAAACCCACACAATAACACTCCCCCTAGACCGTAGAGCCCCAAAAAACCTATAGCATAACACCCACACCCGCATAACAAGTACATGATGGTCTCAAGGTGCTAGGTCTCCTCGTCACAATGGCAAAACCCACCAAGTATGTGGGTCTCGACCATCACCACCTCGACTAATGTCAACCTTAGAGTAGTAGTGCCTTTGCGTCTTGTGCGTAGGATGTGTCGGGTGAAAGCCTACATGCCAATCGTCCCCTTGTGTGGCAGAGCCCGAAAGCATGAGCAAAGCTAATACCTGTGCAGAACATTTCCCCTGGAGAGGGAGCACGCCTCCCCCATGGCCACATACTCCTTGCATAACAACAACAAGGCTAAACGATGTTGGTGGGATGTGCTCATATGTAGCCTCACCCCCATTGGATCATCTACACTATCGTCATCGACACTATCCTCATCATCGCTTTTGTAGTCGTCATTGTTGTCATTACTTGCTATTGTGACTAGTGTAGCGCCAAGGGCCTCCTCCAATTGCATCACTGGTGTATGCTTGCTAGTAGCTAAGCTACACATCCCCATGGGGACTACGCAATGTCGAGATGCGTGTATAGCTCATTGCGCTCCGTAGCGGCAGCCGGCTGACCGGTTGCATCTACGACATGCACGCGGTTAGTCGCGGAAAGAACCTAACGGTGGACCCTCATCGCGTGTGCGTCATCACGAGCCACGACATCCTACAGCCTCACCACCTTGTTCCACAGTTCGGAGTCCTCTACATCAACCGTCCACTCATCTACCGCCTGGCCGCCAGCTCCTAATAGGGAATCGGCACCAGATAGCGCGTCAACATCTATAGTGTCTACACCTGTAGGATCCGCTACTGAGGAGGCACTACTCTACTACTGACACACCTATCACTCGGCCATCGACTCCTAGCGAGACGTTGCCATCGTCAATGTCATCGGGAGCGCGTAAAGTGTCGTGGGGATCCTCCCAACCCCCGGTGTGTGGCCCAACATCCATCCATTACAAAAGGTCTGCCCTTCCACGACATGCATCGTGCAGAGATTAATTGGCTACCCCCAAATACGTGTGCACATCCTTCACACACTCCTCGGCAGCCCGTCGTACTAGATGATCCACGGTGTAACAGCAGTTGCTAGCCTCCCTGAGCTGGGCCATGAGACCCTGCACGTGCGCCTTTGCTTGAGCCACGGCTGCCTCCTACACCTCCATCACAGAGCGCATGCGCTCAAGAAATAAAACTATAGCTTGGACAATTGTAGTTATGTAGTCGGCTCGAACAACCATGGTGTCAGCAAAGCTGGTCAAGGCAGGCATAGGATTGAGATCTACAGCACGCTCTGCGTCCTCCACGGCAGTTGCACGTGAAGGGGTGATTGTTGCAAGCGCATCAGCTGCTGTCTACGTGTCACACACATAGACGTGTGCCGTGTTCCAGGGGCCATACCTTGCTTGTACTCCGGCTGCTACATATGCGGCAATGCAGTGGGCCTCTACATGTCTCCGACTACGTGTAGGACCACTGTTATGGGAGCCGCCGGTCGAGGCGGTGATGAAGTCATCATGCTGAGGTCATATGCATATTTTGATGCACCCATTGCATTCTACGTGAAAGACCGTGTGAAATCGACCCAGGAACCGGGTCATTCGGTGCATGGACGAAAAAGATACGGCCGTGCAAAGGTGGGAGACGCACCTCGAGAAAACAGGAGACGTACCGGTTCGACCCAAAGCACGGCGGAGCGACTTTCTCACCCACTGCAGCGGAAGCGCCCCTCGATGGACGCTTAGCCAATGAGGCAAGGATCATTGGGGTCCATGGGCGATTCGGGATGGCGGCTGGAGCTGCATTCGCAAGCAAGGGCGCTTCGGGCGGCCGTAACCCCCGCTGGCGGTGCTGCCAGTGGCCGTCACGCGTGGAGCACTAAAACGGCCATAACTTAGCCGTTTCTTCACAGATTGAGGCGTTCTTTGGTGCGTTGAAAATCTCGCAGCGCGTACTACATGATGCATGTGTGATTTTCATGAGAGCGCCTTGATAGAGGGCTTCGGAGTGCTGAGTAGCTTTCACTGGCTCATAGGGGCTGGTATATAAGGAAGCCTAGGGGTTGTTCTAGGCATGCCAATCTTACCCAGAGACTCTGTTCATTGCCGTGTACTGATCTATCAAGTCTAAGGGATTAATTTCTTTCCCAAATCTCATTGTGTTCCAAGCATTGCCTTGCACACATCCATTCGATCCTACAAGTCTTCCGCAGCGCACCTTGGTGAAAACGCCGTCGGGAGAGTCGTACGGCGGGAACCTCGGTCACTAGCAGCGGTCCTGTTGCTAGGAGAGGGTCGTGCGACATCTCAAGGGTTGGCCCGCACACCAAGGAGTTGAGGGTGGGAGTTTTATCCCAAGGGCTTGGCGTGTGACCGTCACGCCGGGCCCCCCTGGGTTCACATTTGGTATCAGAGCGCGTGGACATTCGCTCGGTCTTTGCGCGGACCCAAGGAAGGCAGCAGATCTGCCACAATTGCGTTTGGCCAGAGTTTTTTCGTCACAACCAGAACCATAGCGGCAGCGACATTTGACCAGGCTTTCCTCATAGAGGAGATCTGGCGTACTCTTGATGAGTTGCGTCAAGAGAACCAACAGCTGCGCGCGGAGGTTGAGGCGAGGTACATCGGCGAAGGGAGCAGTGTGTTGGGGGGTGTTGCATTGGCATCCGCACCTGCCTTTTGGCGGCCCAAGCCGAATGAGCCAGAGTTCTACACCAGCAAGGACAGTGTGCATGAGTGGCTCTTCACGGTGAACTCGTACTTTACTACGTTGGGCGTTCCCGTGGGAGAAGATGCCACGAGACTAGAGTATGCTCCTACGTTGCTCCGTGGAATGGCGTTGCAGTGGTGGTCGGCATTGTGCCGGCGGAACGCCGCTGGTTTGTCGGACAGGCTGGGGGGCGGTGCACGGCTTCAGCCACTGCTGAGTCTACCGCTGGGGCGGAAAGTGCAGCTCGGTGCGTGGGCGTTGACGGATAAGCCAGAGACGTGGGAGCCGTTTGAGACGATGCTCCAGGCCCGTTTCGACTTCCTCAATGGCAGCCGGGTCGCACGTGATAAGATGAAGCACGTCAAGCAAGGCGGATCGGTCTAGGACTACACTACATGCTTCATGGCTTTGGCAGTGCAGATTGATGACCTCTCGGACACGGAGGCGTACGACCGCTACCATGATGGCCTGAAGCCGCACGCCCAACATGAACTGGCGGTGCTCGGGTTGCGGACGTTTGCAGAGTTGGTTTCAGCAGCGGAGTGCATCGACGCGGTAAGCTATAATGCGCACCGGACCAGCTATGCAACACAACCACAGGTGGTTGTGTTGCATAGCGGGCAGCGGGGTGCGGGCAGGCAACAGCGACCGAGAGGCAAGAACTGGGTTTGTGGTGAGGAGGGTCATCGCAAGCGGGATTGCCCAAAGCACAAGGTCCAGTAGGGAAACGGGCAGCAGCAGTGAGGAGGGGACGAAATACTGCTGCAAGTCTTTCATCTACAAAGGAAAGGATCTACCAGCTCTGAAAGGATTTTGCCGATTAAGGAGCTGCCTCAAGTGCTGTTGCGGAATGAGGGTGAGACCCGACAGTTTCCAGGGATCATCTTGGAGCTGGTTCTTGAGATTCTGGAGGGGAGTTTCAAGGGTTGGAGGAAGCTTTGCGGGCTGCTAGATGGCGGTGCGAGCCACAGTTTCTTCAACGACAGCTTGGCGACGAGGTTGGAGCTTGCACGGCAGCCGGGGACGTTGGCCAAGGCGCGGCAGGTATCCGGAGTGGTGGAGTGCGGCAGGCCTCTCGTCAAGCACAAAGTCCGTATGGGTGAGTTGGGTTGTGACATGGAGTTCCACACTTGCCCTATGGATGATTACGACTGTTTGATTGGCCGGGATTGGTTGCATTCCTGGAATCCGGAGGTGGATTGGAGGTGCAACCGGGTGGTCGTGAAGGCGGGCGGGAAAGATATCACTTTACCTTTGTGGCGGGGTGAGGGGAAGGAGCTGGAGATGGCAGAAGCGGGGAAGTAGCTGCACGTCATCAACTTGTAGTAGCTGAAGCGGTGCGAGCGCAAGGGTGGCCAGGTTTACTTGGTATGGGTGCGTCCACAACAAGCAGTAGAGCAGCAGATTGCAGCGGTTGAATCAGCGGAGGGGCAGCCGGTGGAAGGCGCGGGGGCTCCTGAGTTCCCTCGCGGTGTTGGGGAGGTGCTCAAGGAGTTCGGGGACGTTTTTTTTGGAGAAATTGCTGAAGGGGCTGCCACCGCGGCACGACATCGACCACAAGATCAAGGTGGTGCCAGGTTTGTCATCAATGGTGCGGTCTTACAACCGCATGAGAGACGCAGAGCTTGCGGAGCTCAAGAAGCATTTGGGTTAATTGGTGGACCAAGGCTTCATTCGACTGTCGGTGTCTCCTTACACGGCGCCGGTGTTGTTCGTCAAGAAGAAGTCAGGAGAGCTGCGGATGTGCGTGGACTACCGGGCGCTCAACAACATCACGGTGAAGAATTGCTACCCGTTGCCACGGGCCGAGAAGTTTTTTTTACCAGCTTCGAGGCGCGCACGTCTTCAGCAAGCTGGACCTGAGGTCGGTGTATCACCAAATCCGCATCGCGGAGGAGGATGTGGAATAAACCGCGTTTTGGACGTGCTATGGACACTTTGAGTATCTCGTGATGTCTTTTGGGCTAACGAATGCTCCAGCTACATTCATGGCGCTGATGAACCGGGTATTCCATCCCTACTTGGACCAGTTCGTGGTCGTCTTCCTCGACGACATCCTTGTCTACTCGCGGACGATGGAGGAGCACCAAGAGCACCTGCGGATGGTGATGGAAGTGCTGAGAAAGGAGCGGCTGTTTGCCAAGCTCAGCAAGTGTGAATTCGCCAAACAGGAGGTGGATTTCCTCAGGCACATTGTCAGGGGGAGGGGAATCCGCATGGATCCAGAAAAGGTGGAAGCAGTGAAGAAGTGGCCAGAGCCGGCGTGCGTGCATGACATCCAGGTTCTTTTGGGTTTTACAAACTACTACCAGAGGTTTATCCGGGGGCACGCAGCAATGGGAGCACCCTTGAGAGACTTGCTCAAGAAGGGGCGCCAATGGGAGTGGGGTGTGAAGGAGGGACAAGCCTTTGGTGCAATGAAGGCTGCCATGTGTCAGGCCCCGGTGTTGGTGCATCCGGACACGAGCAAGGAGTACATGTTGGCGACGGACGGAAGCAACTATGCGATCGGCGGGGTGCTGATGCAGGACCAAGGGAGGGGGTTGCAGCCTATTGCGTACTACTCCAAGAAGCTGAAAGGGGCTGAACTCAACTACCCAATCCACGAAAAGGAGATGCTCGCTATGGTCCAGGCCTTCAAGCAATGGAGGTGCTACCTTGAGGCACGGCGGTGTGTGGTGCACACGGACCACTACGCGCTCAAGTATCTCAAGTCATAGCCGAACCTGAGTTGTTGTCAAGCACGGTGGATGGAGCTGCTGGAGGGCGGCTTTGACTATGAGATCCAGTACAAACCAGGGAGGATCAACCCAGCGGACCCACTTTCGCTTCGCCCAGACTTGGGCGTACATGCGATTACGGTGCTGGCGGGATCTCCAATCATCCGCAGCCTGTTTGCACACGGGTATGCGGAGGACGAGGACTTTGCCGGAAGTACGGTGAAGGGGTGCAAGTGGGACGGCCAGTATTGGCGGTGTGAGAAGGGGAACCAGATCGTGGTGCTGCAAAGTGCATCGTTGCGGCAAGCACTGTTGAAAGAGGCACACGACTCGCACTATAGTGGTCATTTTGGCCACGACAAGACCTTCAAGATGCTTGCGTGCCAGTATTGGTGGGGGACGATGGGAGCAAATTGCAAGGAGTACGTGAGCAGCTGTGACATGTGCCAAAGAATCAAGTCACGGAGGGCGTGGGCGCCAGGGGAGCTGCACCCGCTACCGGTGCCGGAACGTCCGTGAACGGACATCTCACTTGATTTTGTGGGGGGTCTTCCACGGAGTGCAACGGGAAACACCATGGTGCTGGTGGTGATGGACCGGTTCAACAAAATGGTACACTTTATTCCATGTGCAGAGAAGGTCACGATAGTAGAGACGGCTCAACTCCTCTTACAACATATCATCAAACTGCACGGGGTGTCGAAGTGCATGGCCTCGGACCGCGACCCGCACTTCACCTCCCGGTTTTGGGAGGAAATCTTCAAGAAGCTGGACACCCGTGTGGCTCTTTCATTGGCCTACCATCCCCAAACTGCTGGCCAAACTGAGCGCACCAATCAGACCATGGAGCAGCTACTACGGGGAATCTTGGAGTCGGATGGCGAGGGATGGGAATGCAAGCTCCCGGTGGCTGATTTTGCCTACAACTTAGCAGTGCATGCCTCTACGGGGCGGTCTCCCTTTGAGGTGGTGTATGGGGTGCAACCTACATGTCCCTCAGACATGGTAACGGGATCGGACCTACCCGTAGTGCAGCAGTTTACAAGTGACTTCACAATGGTATGGCGCGGTGTACACGAGGCGCTACACAAGGCACAGTAGCAGATGAAGCGGCAAGCGGACAGACACCAGACAGCCAAGGAGTTCTCAGTGGGACATCAGGTGCTACTGAGCTCGCGGAACCTGCATCTGGCGGGGGTGGGCACCGACAAGCTCAAGCCTTGGTGGGTGGGCCCTTTTCCGGTCAAGGAGAAGCGGTCTGCGGTGAGCTACGAGTTGGAGCTGCCGGACCACTATGGGATCCATCCCGTGTTCCACGCTTCTCTTCTCAAGGCCTACAAGGAGCCGGATGCGCAGTTCGCAGCACGGGGACAGGCTCCTCCTCCACCGGTCTTGGTGGAGGGTGAAGAGGAGTATGTGGTGGAGAAGATTCTCGGGCACCGTCGGCACGGTAACGGGTGGCAGTACCTGGTGCAATGGCTTGGCTATGGGCCTGAGCACAACTGCTGGATCCCGGAAGCCAATTTCCACAGGGGCGGTGCTGTCAACACGGTCCTCCGAGCGTACCACGAGCACACCGGGACGGTGCGCCGTCGGGAGGGGAGGTGATGTTATGGGAGCCGCCGGTCGAGGCGGTGATGACGTCATCATGATAAGGTCAGATGCATGTTTTGATGCACCCACTGTATTCTACGTGAAAAACCGTGCGAGATTGACCTAGGAACCGGGTCATTCGGTGCAGGAAAGAGAAAGATACGACCGTGCAAAGGTGGGAGGCGCACCTCCAAAAACCAGGAGATGTTCCGGTTCGAACCCAAGCACGGCGGAGCGATTTTCTCGCCCACTGCAGCCTAAGCGCCCCTCAATGGAAGCTTAGCCAATGAGGCAAGGTTCATTGGGGTGCATGGGCGCTTCGGGATAGCGGCTGGAGCTGCATTCGCAAGCAAGGGCGCTTCGGGCGGCCGTGACCCTTGCTAGCGGTGCTGCCAGCGGCCGTCACACATGGAGCACTAAAACGGCCATAACTTAGCCGTTTCTTCATGGATTGAGGCGTTCTTTGGTGCGTTGGAAAGCTCGCAGCGTTTTCTACATGATGCATGTGTTATTTGCATGAGAGCACCTTGATAGAGGGCTTCGGAGCGCTGAGTAGCTTTCGCCGGCTCATAGGGGCTGGTATATAAGGAAGCCTAGGGGTTGTTCTAGGCATGCCAATCTTACCCAGATACTGTGTGCATTGCCGTGTACTGATCTATCAAGCCTAAGGGATTCATTCCTTGCCAAAATCTCATTGTGTTCTAAGCATTGCCTCGCACACGTCTATTTGATCCTATAAGTCTTCCGTAGCACACCTTGGTGCAAATGCCGTCGGGAGAGTCGCACGGCGGGAACCTCGGTCACTAGCAGCGGTCTTGTTGCTAGGAGAGGGTCGTGCGACATCTCAAGGATTGGTCCACACACCAAGGGGTCACGGGTGGGAGTTTTATCCCAAGCGCTTGGCGTGTGACCGTCACGCCGGGCGCCCCTCGGTTCACAACCACTCCTCCATGCATGCCTCATCGTCCTCACAGGGGACGTTTGTCCACTCCTAGCGATCGGCCACATGCTCTCGACGTCCAGCACTATCCAGCACATCCATCCTGTGCGCTCCTCTGGTGGAGGTCAGACGCTCCATCTCCATTGTGACCGTTAGACTTGTGGAAACTAGGAGGGGACGGCACAGCAACCTCGCGACCAGGGTCAAGCGAGACGGCTCTACTACAACTCATGCCACCGCTATAACTTCTCCTAACGTCTCGGCCATTATCACATAATCATTTTTCTCTACTGCTCGTGTGACTCCCTTTGCCACATTGGCTACAATCTCGAACTCGATCTCTAACGCTGACTGAGCGTCGGACCACGCCTCCTCCGATGAAATGTTCTCCCCCACAGGGGGAGCGTCCGTCCAATCGAAGTACTACGACAACTAAGTGTGTAATGTGCCTCTTTCTTCTGCCTCTGTCCTCGGCTCTACGGTAGTCTTCCTTGGATAAACCATCCTTCCCACGACACACCAGTGGAACTTGTGGAGGTGGTCACATGGATTACTAGTGGATGTATCAACTCCGTCATGGGGAACAAGGGAGTCAGCTCTATTGCGACCTCTGTTCTTGTCCTTGGTGTTGTTGCTTCATAGGAACGTTGAGATAGGCGTGCCATTTATTGCCATGAACGACAAGCTTGCACGCATGCGGTGCGCATAGAATGTGTAGCCATGAAGGCTGAGGGGTCAGAGGTTGGGATGAATTGGACTGAATCTAAGACAAGTTAAAGGACATCAGATGAGGACTTGAGGTCGAGCATTGTGGTATTGAAAGGTGACGTCACTAACGGTGGTGAGAATGGCGAGGAGGAAGAGGGTGTGTGTCTACAACAACATGATGGCAACAACCTGCTCTCAGACCACATGGTCTATGAGCTATTGCACCAAGGGTGTTAGACCTTGGAGCTCGGCATACAACACTACCACATCTCCACCGAGGGGCGCTACCGCATCGATCGACAATGTCCCACAATCGGGTGGAGGAGTACAGGTCCACACCCGGGACGCTCGCCACCCAATATGCTCCTGGCGACATTGGCGCCAACCATGGTTCCGTTCGTTGTAGTAGTAGAAAGGAAACACGTTGGAAACTTGAGGCATGTAGCATTGCTACAACTACAACTGCACTTGCGGTGCAGACCACGCTTGTAGTGCCGGTGCCAGCCACGACACCGGCTGCATCCTTGGGCACGCCAGTGCCCTCATCTTGGGAGCCTTGTGTGGGTGAGTATGGAAGACAGTTGTTCTCGCTGGCACAAGGCCACAAGAGGAAATGGATGATCAAAGTACAATCCCTTAGACGAGTTGTGATGCCGTTACAAGGACGGCCACCACCATACCAGTGGTGCACTCTTGTGGGACTATTATCCAATTGCTACGCTACTATCGCCTAGCTGCTCAACGTGCGACCTCGAGTTGCCTTCGGTATTACTATTGCTATCGCTGCTGCCTACGGCCAACATAAAAAATCAACGGTTGTGGACTCACACCACACCTCCTAGTGCTTCTAGCACTGCTCGTTCTACTTTTGTTGTGACTGTTGCGGCTGCTCCGGTCGCCATCGCCAACAAATTGTTGTGGCCTCAGGCCACACGTGTTGTTACTGCTGATGTGACTTCCGTCGATCAGCAAGAGATGTGGCCTCAAGCCACCTTTGTTGTAGTTGGGACTATCACTTACAATTGTGCTTCCCCCTCTCTTTTCTTTTTATACAACGAATGCCCCAGTGATTTCTTGAGGACCCCACTCTTGGGATCTTCTCGGGTATTCCCTCTTCTCAGGTGCCACCTTTTCGGGTGCCCCTTCACCCTTGTTTCTTTGCTAATGAGTTTGACATTGTGGTAAGCTTTTCGATTGGACAAGCTTGCCAATTGGTGGGCTCACCAGATTGGCGAGCTTGCCTGACGTCAAGTTCCATCGTGAGCTCACCCAATGCAAAGCTACACGACAGCTTCCCAACCGGTAGAATGGGGGCAGCGGTAGTTGCTGCTTCCATTGCGGTTGTCCCCACTAAATGCGCTACCATTACTATGGCTACAGATTCCAAGTGCAACTACCACCGTACGAAGCTGTTCTTGCTGCTTGGCGTTGCTATTATTGTTAGAGAGGCTTGTTCTATTGTAGCGGTTGCCCTGGCTACTCCTATTGTGATGCGAACACCGATGCTACTGTGGCTGTTGCCTGCTGGTGTTTTTGTTGATACAGTTTGTCGCTAGTACTACTGTTATTACTCGTGCTATTGCTACAGCTGCTGCTTGCTGCCACTACTGCTATATCTACTTGATGCCGCTACTACTACTATTGCTACAGCGGCTGCTGCTTGCTTGTGCTGCTATTATGGTTGCTTGCCTCTATTTGTATTGCTATTGTTGCTCTTGAGGCTACTACAAGCCACCGCTGGTATTGCAGTTACTTGTCCCTAGGTAATTTACTATAGCAATTTCTGCTACGGTTGCTGCCCATCGTCAATATTGCCATAGTTACTTGCTGGTGCTGTTGTTGCTGTTACTCACCACCACTAGTGCTGCGGCTAAAGCCAATATGGCTGAGCCAACCACCGACGTTGCTACTGATGTCGCTCGCTTCAACTGTCACTACCTCCATTATGATTTAGTCGTGGTGGGTCCTCCCAAGACTTGGTGATGTTGCTGCTATAGGTTGTTATCGCTGTTGCCACTTGCTATTACTGCTGTTGTTATGTCTCTGCTACAAAGCACGGTGAGCTCTAGCTTGCTTTCTTTGATACCAAGCTAGAATAGCCACGAAGGTTTCTACCATGCTTGCCATTGACTGGGCGTCAACGCTCACTGAGCTCACGGCGATAGCACATGTCGGACAAGGAAGAGCAAGGTTTTGACTATTTGACACAAATAGAGTGTCCAATGTGCTTGTAAGGAAAACACGTGCAGAGAGTGTCACAATGATGAGCTAAGCTGACCAAAATAGTTGTCAGGCATAGCGCACAACAAGCAGAGCCACTGGCACATTTGGTTTTATGAACATTGCAAACGGCCCCACCAAAGCAGTAACACTTGCCAGGTCATAACTCACTACATAGGTGTCCAAATGACATTCTGTGGGAACAATCATGACCGCCGTAACAAGCTGGACAAACCCCACACATGCACGTGAGGTCTCCTCATGACCCTAGAACAAGTCTCCGGGTACCCGTGTCTTTACCACCAAGAGATTTTAGCAGGTACAAACCCATAAATCTGGATGAAGGAACACTGCAAGTGCACGATGTCGGCAATTTCATAGGTGACAACACAGTCTCAGATCCTCAAAGGGCATGGTGCCAAAGTAGTTGTGTAGAGCAGTGTCGGCTGAAAGCGCACTCAACAACTAATGCTCACCATGGCTGGGAGCTAAATCGGGTGGATGTTTTTCACCTTGACCATAGGTGTTTTGTTTCGCAAGGTCCCAGCACTTCCACAACTTTGTAGAATGGTTGAAAAATGTTTTGCCAAGTGTATTGATGTTTTTGGTAGTGTTATGCCGACTTCTCGACATTGGTGGAGTTTCTTTAAACTGCACCTTGATTCTAAGCCAGACAGTGCCAATGGCACTGATTACGGCTTGTGGATTACTTTAATGTACAAGATGACTGTGGATTCAGAATCTACAGGAAAAACCGTGCGAGATCAACCCAAGAAAGGGGTCGATCCATCAAGAATTGAGGAAGATACGCCCGGCCAAAGGTTGGACAGGCCGAGGGGAAAAGGGTGACGGGAAATCGTCCCCAAAGACCAAGGCTCAACCCTCGGAAGACCCAACAAGGCCGAAGCACGCCTTGGGGCCCGGATAGTCAATGAGTCAAGGATCATTGAGGGCCAAGGGCGCTTCGGAATGGCACCCCGGTGTGTTGTTACCAGAAAGGGCGCTTTGGGCGGCCGTCATCGCCGCTAGTGGTGCTGCCAGCGTCAGATTGCCGTGGTTCACGGAAACGGCAAAATCTCGGCCGTTCCTCCACGGAATGGTGCAATTCTTGGTGCGTTGGAAAGCTGGGAAGGTGAGCTACGTGATGCTAAGGCAATAACACTCATCCCCAGCCTTTACGGGGCCATGCATGGCTCGGCGACCTCAGGTCGCCTAGGATGTGTCATCATGTACATATAGTCTTGTATGTTGACACTTGAATAACAAGTACAGTTTACTCCCACTGTGCCACACGTGCTTCCGTACTCCGCCAAGACAACCCTATGCTTCTGCAACCCCGGGTTGGTGTGCACCGGCCTCCCCTTGGTCGACGTTGCCGCCGGTTGGTGCCCACACCATCCGGTTGTGGCTAGCACACCGCACCCGGTTCACACTTGGTATCAGAGTCACCCTTAGCTCAGGGGCACAATTTTCTTCGTGGCAACCTCTCCTGTTCAGCGTAGACGAGCACGCATCTCGTCTCCTTGGCGGATCCGTGCCCAAGGCCAACCATGCACTCCGGTGACAAGGCGGTAACCGGAGGACCCGTTGAGGAAGAAGTTGCACCGGACGCAAAGATGACTTCGTCCTCGTTGGCTGCGGCGTTTGACGCGCAAGGTGAAGTAACAGCAGCCGCAGCACTACAGAAGTTGCTCGCCAACATGCAAGCCCAGATGTACTTGTTGGAGAAGAAAAATGCGTACCTCAATGAAGAGCTCGCGAAGCGTCCTGTGCCAACACCAGTGGCAGTTGCCACCGCCAACGTACCTGCGGTGGGCGTCCCGAGCCCGCCCAAGCCGGAGCCGTTCGACCCATCGAAGAAGGATGGACCAGATCCGCATGCTTGGATACTCGTACTGGAATTGCACTTCACCGCCATCAGCGTGGATGCCTCAAGGTACGAGGCGTGCCGCGACTATGCCATGACCCTATTGAGAGAGGCATCGTTGGATTGGTTGGCCGATGTGATGCGGTCCAATCCACACGGCACTGGAGCAGCACTGGTCGCCAACATTTCGGCCGCAACTGGAATCTCAACCCCATCGGCACCAACCTGCAGCAGTGGAGACCCTACCCTCAAATGGCCGAATTCGTGGAAGGAGTTCACGTAATCGTTCATCAAGCGTTTCACAGTGGGTGATGTGAGAAACAACGCGCGTGCCAAGCTGTGTCGGCTTCGGCAAAACTGGCGGCATCGCCGACCACACCCGCATGTTTCATGAGATCGTTGCCAATTGTGGCTTTGATTCTCATGAACTGTGCTTCCACTACAGCAACGGCCTCAAGAACGATGCCCGTGCTGTGACGGTGACGCACGACCTGCCGGGGACGATCGCAGCAGCAGGGCGTTACGACTCCCGCGTGCAACAGGCTCATGCTAACAGCCAAAACTCCTTTGATGGTGGTTTTGGCAAGTGGGCCGAGAGCGACAACACGCCCATGGAGATTGGAGCATTGCACCAGCGCAAGTGCTACAATTGTGGCAAGCCTAGCCTCATTGCGCGTGATTATCAGAGTCCAAAGAAGGGCGACGGCAAGGGCAAGCGGCAATTGAAGGAGAAGCAAGCCATGAAGGAAGCAGAGAAAGCAGCAACGGAGTCGAGAAACGAGGAGAGCCGGGAGTAGATGGTGTTACTCCTGGTTCCTCTCAACCCAAACCGCCAGTTGACCGCCCACCCGAACGCCTTGCGGCAAATAAGTGGGTTTCCGAGGTCAATGCATGGGACGCGGGGTATGAGGTGGAGCAGCCCGGACTTCTCTTGGAGGTGCGAGTGAAAGGCGTCAAGGGGAAGGTGGGATGTCTGCTAGATTGTGACGCAAGCCACAGTTTTGTGAGCATGGAATGTGCTCGGAATGGGGCCTTGTGCTCACAAGTAAGAAACTGACCGCTAACCAAGTGGACGGCACGATTGAAGTGGGGTACCTGGCCCGTCCCCTCTCCATTCGGGTAGGGAAGCTTCGCATAACGACCGTATACCGGGTGTGCCCGATGAAGGATTACGATGTGATCCTCGGCCGTGACTTCCTCCACAAATACAACCCCTTCGTCAATTGGGAGGCGCGTACCGTCTCAGTCAAGCTCGGAGACAAGGAGTATCCCCTGCCTACGTGGTCTGAGGAAGAGGCCACAGAGGAGGATACTTGCGGGGAGGAAGCGCCGTAGCAGTCGATGCCTCGCAAGGAGGAATCGGCGCCTATGATGCTGAACTTGGTGCACCTCAAGCGCGCGATTTGGAAAAAAGAGCAGATTTTTTTGGCGTTCGTGCGAGACGTGGAGGACGATTTCGACAAACCAGAGGACGTGGCGCCTGCTGTGGCAAATGGGGCAACTCGTGAGCAGCCGAGGGCCCAAGGCAAGTTTGCCGCGGTGCCCGAGAGGCTCCGGAAGGTGTGTATGGAGTTCGAGGACGTGTTCCCCGACACCCTCTCGGTGGGTCTGCCACCAAAGTGGGACGTGGACCATCGCATCGACCTCAAACCTGGAGCGCGCCCACCTGTTCGTGCAACGTACCGCATGAGCGACGCGCAGCTGCAAGAGCTCAAGAAGTAGCTGACTGAGATGACGGAGCAGGGCTTCATCCGCCCATCCTCTTCTCCTTAGCTGCACCTATCCTATTTGTGCAGAAAAAGACGGGGGAGATGCGCATGTGCGTGGACTACCGGGCATTGAATGAGTTGACCATCAAGAACCGGTACCCGCTTCCACGAGCCGAGGAGCTCTTCGATTAGCTTTGTGCGGCTTGCTTCTTCACAAAGATTGACCTCCATTTGGCTACCACCAGATCCGCATCGCAGTAGATGATGTGGAAAAGACGTCCTTCCGTTCCCGCTATGGTCACTACGAGTTCCTCGTGATGCCTTTCTGGTTGACCAATGCGCCGGCCACCTTCATGGCGGTGATGAACAACATCTTCAGGCCGTAATTGGATGAATTCGTGGTGGTTTACCTCGATGACGTCTTGGTGTATAGCAGGTAGGCAGCGGAGCATGAGGAGCATGTGAAGAAGGTCGTCGAGATTTTGAGGAAGGAGATTTTTTTTGCAAAACTCTCGAAGTGTGATTTCGCGGTGGGAAAGGTTGAATTCCTTGGACACATAATTGGCAATGGACAAATTGCCATGGACCCGCGCAAGGTGTTCGCTGTGCAAGAGTGGCCGAAGCTGTGTAGTGTGCACGATGTGCAAGTGTTCCTTGGATTTTGCAACTACTACTACAGGTTCATCCTTGGCTACGCGGGAGTGTCGGCGCCACTCTCCAATCTCACTCGCAAGGATCGCGAGTGGAGTTGGGGGGTTAGCAAACAAGAAGCCTTTGAGAATCTCAGACGGGATCTGACCTCCGCGCCGGCCTTGCACTTGGCCGACAGTGGCCGTGAGTTTGCAATGGCGACGGATGTATCGGACCTGGCCATTGGTGGGATCCTTTTGCAGGACTTTGGCAATGGGTCGCAGCCGGTCGCCTACTACTCGTGCAAGTTACACAGGGCGGAGTTGAACTACGCCACCCATAACAAGGAGATGCTCGCTGTGGTCGCAGCCTTCAAGAACTGGCAGTGCTACCTCGAGGCGCAGAAATACACGATCTACACCAACCACCACGCGTTGAAGTACTTCAAGACGCAGCCAAACCTGAGCCGGCGGCAAGCGCGTTGGGTGGAGTACCTCAAGTCGCACTTCGACTATGAGATCGTGTACTGGCCGGGTCGCATCAACCCAGCCGACGCACTCTCACAGCGACTGGACCTAATGATGCGGGCCGCTTCTCTCACCATCAACGAGGATGCTTTCCTTGTGAAGCTCTTCACGGAGGGATGCGAGGCGCATGGGGAGTACGACGCTCGGAGATTTTTCTTCGAGGTGCCGTATTGGCGACGGCGCGGCACGCAGCAGGTGGTGATTCTCGCGGTGCCGGCGCTTCTGCAGCTGATGTTAGAGGAGTGCCATGACAGTGGCCCGAGTGGCCACTTCTCCGTCGACAAGACATTGAAGACGGTGGCTCACTTCTTTTGGTGGCCCGCCATGTCGTTGGAGGTGGCTGAATTCTGCCGGAGTTGTGACGTGTGCCAACGCCACAAGGCGTGAAGGACGAAGACCCCGGGTCTCCTCCAACCCTTGCCCATCCCCGAGCAGCCGTGGCAAGACATCTCCATGGATTTCATTACGAGTTTATCCACGATAGCGGCAGGCCACAATGCGGTGTTGGTGGTGGTGGATAGCTTCAGCAAGATGTCGCACTTCATTGCGACGTGTGATACGGTAAGCGCGGAAGGCACGGCTCGGCTATTCCTCGAGCACGTGGTGTGTCTCCACGGTGTGCCGCAGTCCATTGTGAGCGACTGTAACCCGCGTTTTACAAGCAAGTTCTGGCAAGAACTCATGGAGTGGTACGGCAGCAAGGTGCAGCTGTCGACCAGTTTTCACCCCCAAATTGACGGACAAACGGAGCGGATGAACCAGACGCTGTAACAGCTCCTCCGTACATCGTGTGATCCGGACGAGACGGCGTGGGACTAGCGATTTCCGGTCGCTGAACTGGCGTACAACTCTGCCACATCCGCCTCCACCGGCAAGGCGCCATTTGAGGTGGTGAACGGGATGGTGCCCGCCACGCCCCTCAGTTTGCATGTTGCAAGCAACCTGCCCGCGGTGGAGTCTACCGCACGTGACCTCACACAGATTTGGGCGGCGACGCGGCATGCATTGGGAAAGGCGCAAGCATAACAGAAAGTGCAAGAGGACCGCCGACGCGTGGACGCAACGCTCAAGGTCGGTTACCGCGTGCTTCTCAACACCGCGCACGTCAAGCTTTGCGGGGTCGGGTCGGACAAGTCGAAACCCCGGTGGCTTGGTCCGTTCGAGGTGCTCGAAATGCGGACACCCGTGGTGGCACGGTTGGCTCTCTCGCCTTCCATGCCAGTCCACGACGTGTTCCACATCTCCAAGCTCAAGCTCTACCATGACCCGACCGAGCATTTTCCTGGCCGCAGTTTTGAGCCTCCTCCCCCTCCAGTGGTGATCGAGGGCGAGCAAGAGTTTGAGGTGGAGGCCATCCTTGACCACCATCGTCGTGGCCGTGGATGGGAGTATCTGGTCAAGTGGAGGGGCTATGAGGCAGCCCACAACTCATGGGAGCCTGCCTGCAACTTCAACGTTGGCAGGATGAATTCCATCCTCCGGGACTATCAAGAGCGAAACGGTACGGCTCGCTCCGAAAGGGGGGGTAGTGTAAGCTGGACAGTGCCAATGGCTCTGATTACGACTTCTGGCTTCCTTCAATGTACAAGATGAAGTTGGATTTTGAATCCACAGGAAAAACCATGCAAGAGCAACCCAAGAACGGGGTCGATCCATCAAGAATTGAGGAAGATACGCCCGGTCAAAGGTTGGACCGGCCGAGGGGAAAAGGGTGACGGGAAATCGTCCCCAAAGACCAAGGCTCAACCCTCGAAAGACCCAACAAGGCCGAAGCGCGCCTTGGGGCCCAGATAATCAATGAGTAAAGGATCATTGAGGGCCAAGGGCGCTTTAGAATGGCGCCCCGGTGTGTTATTAACAGAAAGGGCGCTTCGGGCGGCCATCACCGCTGCTAGTGGTGCTGCCAGCGGCAGATTGCCGTGGTTCACGGAAAGAGCAATATCTCGGCCGTTCCTCCGCGGAATGGTGCGATTCTTGGTGCATTGGAAAGCTAGGAAGGTGATCTACATGATGCTTAGGCAATAACGCTCATCCCCAGCCTGTAAGGGGCCCCACACGGCTCGGCGACCTCGGGTCGCTTAGGATGTGTCATCATGTACAGATAGTCTTGCATGTTGACACTTGAATAACAAGTACAGTTTACTCCCACTGTGCCACACGTGTTCCCGTGCTCCCCCAAGACGACCCTACGATTCCGCAACCCCGGGTTGGTGTGCACCGGCCTCCCCTTGGTCGCCGTTGCCGTTGGTTGGTGCCTACACCATATGGTTGAGGCGAGCACACCGCGCCCGGTTCACATTGATGTTTGTGAGCCCCCCTCGACTTATCGAAGCAACCACTCACGGTGTGACCTTGCTCACATCTCTCGGGTAGAACACCAAAGATCAAACATATGCCTCATTGTGATTCCCTTTATTGTATGTATGCGCTTGAATGGTTTGGCCCATGTGATGAGAGCACGTCTATTGCTGAATAAAATTGATGCATTTTTCCCAATTCCTTGATTCTTTCTGTTGCCTTGCGTCTCAACTTTGTGAACCACACGCTTTTTCATTGACGCAATAGGGAATCTATCGCTATGTCAAAACACACTACATGTTTCGCACCCAAGCAGCCATTTGGGGCGAGGCTGGTTGCGTGGTTTGGTTCAACATTTTCAACTCGTGCTTGGTTAGTTTTTTTGGATGGTTGGAACATCGATTTTCATATGTACTGAGGCATTTCCCCCATTTTTAACTTGCAAATCTGTAAAGTTTCAGACTTTTATGCATGTGTTTGAGACATCACCATGACACATGCTTAAGAGTTGGTATTCAAGTGGTCGGTACACATCCTCTTTGTCGTCGGATTAGCTCCATCACGACGAGAAAGAAGGCTATTTCATGCCCATGCGATTTACACCGTGCACAATATGGCAGCAGCACAGCCGTGCTCTGCATTTCTTGCTCAGCCAACTCCTCCAACCACGTTCAACCATGGNGGCTGGTTGCGTGGTTTGGTTCAACATTTTCAACTCGTGCTTGGTTAGTTTTTTTGGATGGTTGGAACATCGATTTTCATATGTACTGAGGCATTTCCCCCATTTTTAACTTGCAAATCTGTAAAGTTTCAGACTTTTATGCATGTGTTTGAGACATCACCATGACACATGCTTAAGAGTTGGTATTCAAGTGGTCGGTACACATCCTCTTTGTCGTCGGATTAGCTCCATCACGACGAGAAAGAAGGCTATTTCATGCCCATGCGATTTACACCGTGCACAATATGGCAGCAGCGCGGCCATGCTCTGCATTTCTCGCTCAGCCAACTCCTCCAACCACGTTCAACCATGGCCGCCTCCTGGTCCAACCATCGTTGGACCGAGAGCCGATGGTTGGATGAGGAATAGGTCTAATTCCTAGGAAAAGGGCTTGTTTGGCCTTAACAGTGTTGCTACTGGCTGAGTCCTGTCGCATCAGCGGTCGCTAAAGAGGTTCGTGACTTGGTTTGAGTTAGGACGTCCGAATGGAGAGTGACACTGTCAGGGTATTAGGAAGTTAGATCGAACGGACTAAATAGAACCTAATGATAGGCAGACCAACATCTTTTGTCACCGTTGCTTGCCCCAAAAGCAAACATGCAGTCTGCCAAAAACAAAAGACGCGTCGAACCTCGCCTAGTACCTCTACTACAACTAAAAACAGTTCAAAAATCGCGCGCATGGACTGCGCATCTGATGCACTCAACCAAAAGGTTGAGGGAAGTTGCGTGGCAACGTCTAGTTTGGTTGGAATCTATGGTTCAATGCGTTCAATCATCGATTTCAACTGCAACTAGCCTCACCCTTGAGATAGCCTATGTGTTAGCATCCCGATTGTCTCGAACAACCTATTGCCCAAAGTTGTTCATTGGCACCCTAAGACACATCTTGGTTAAAGTATCTGGCAATGTTGGTCCTCGTCTAGACAATAGGCTAAAAGAAGGGCCTCAAAGTCAATTTAGGGTTTATTCTTGTACCTCCAAAGTTTGGAGTACGTGGAGGAATCCGATTCAGATTTCATGGTGGTGCATGTCATGACACAACTGAGAAACTGCTAGGAAGCTTCCTAGCCTTGCTGCTACTGACGTGGCGACACTGTCCAGTCAGCTGATGCACTAGCAAGCAGGCAGGTGCAAGAAACAGCAAGGATCAGGCTAGGGAGACGCGCAAAGTCTCATAAGCTTCAATAGCTTAGTAAATGCAGAGAGAGATGACAACTGACAGGTCCAGGGCATGAATACCTGCCGCGGCGCACGGCGGGTGTCGCACGCGGCAGTCCAAGAGCTGTCCTAAAACCAGCCCAAAACCACTGTTTTGGCCGTAACTCTGTGCACACATGTCAGAATCCTATGCCGTCTGAACCTAGACGTGCAGAATCAAAAGACGCACGCAACGACTGGTCACATGCATGCATCCATCGACTGACAGCGAGTATATAATGCAAAAACATGCAAATGGGCCTCATGCCCAGTCCGCCGAAAGGCGCCTGCAAGACGTAGAAGGCACAGCAAAGAGTCCCGGTGACATCTGGGGCTCTGGAACAGTGGTCGGTCAGCTCCAGACGGGTAGTCCACCGCCTGTCGTCGCGCCGGTGTGACCAGGGCCGCCTGCCTCAGGGATCTGCACGAGTATGGACACAGTCGAGTGGTCATAGTAAACTGTACAGGAACGGCACAAAGCACAACACTCCCCCATGACCCGATGGTACGCATTTCCATACGCGTGCAGCACTGGTACAACAATATAGTGAGTGACACAGACAGATGAGATGGCAACGTACATCCCACACTCAACCACTGTCACGCACGGGGCGAAGCCCAACAGAACAAATGGCCACCAGGAACTTTCCGCGTGCAAGTGCCTTCGTCAAGAAATCAGCTCGCTGCAAGTCAGTGCCAACCCACATGATGGAGATCACGCGTCGCTCCACCAGATCACGAACGAAGTGATGCTCAACCGCAATGTGCTTTGTGTTAGCATGAAAAACACCAGAGTTCTCCGCAATGGCGAGAGCACTCTGGTTGTCGCAACGCAGCACAATGGCGGGTACTGACTGCCCAAGCTCAAGAAACAAGCGCTGCAGCCAAACTGCCTCAGCAGCCCCTGCCCCCAAAGCCACATACTCTGCCTCCGACGAGCTACGTGCGATGCAGCCCTGCTTCCCGCTTCTCCAAGACAAAGCGGTACCACCGAGCAGGAACACGTAGCCAGTGCGACTGCGCCCGTCGGGACTCCAAGCCCAGTCGCTGTCAGTGTAGCCTTCAAGGACTACCGAACACTGCCGACGAAAGCAGAGTCCGAGATACGGCGTGGAGACCACGTACCGTACCACTCGCACAGCCGCGTGGAGAGCTCTCGCACGTGGAGCCTGCGAGAACTGAGCGAGGAGGTTGACGGCGAACGCGATGTCGGGACGCGTGGTCGTGGCCAGGTACATCAGAGATCCGATCAGACGGAGGTACAAGGTCACGTCCACTGTCTCCCCCAGCTGTGTAGGGTCATCCACCTTCAGGGCATCCTGCCCATCACGTGTGATGGGCGTGGAAGCAGTGGGCACGGCACCAAGGAGATCGCTAAAGCGCTCCCCCACGACTCATGCATATCGGGCCTGATGCAGCAGCAGTGTCCGATGTCTGCGATCACGTACGATCTCCATACCGAGAAACACCGATGCAGGACCGAGGTCCTTCATCCTGTAGGCGGTCTGCAGGACAGCCTTGGCCTCCTTCACGGCCTCCAGGGACGGAGACGCAATCAGAAGGTCATCAACATAGACCAGGATGGCGGTGAGACGCTCGGGTGTCGGCAGGATGAACAGCGAGGGGTCAGCCTCGCTCTATACGTATCCTGCACGAGTCAAGGTGCCTGTGATCTCCCGGTTCCAACACCGTGGAGACTGTTTGAGGCCGTACAGGGACTTGCGCAAGCGCCAAACCTTGTCACCGTCCTCAAAGCTTTGTGGCTGAGCCACGTAGATCTCCTCATCCAGAGAGCCATGGAGGAACGCGTTGTTCACATCCATCTGGTGTAGTTCCCAGTCATGCTGAGCCACTACACCGAACAGAGCTCGAGCTGAGGTCATGCGGCCGACAGGGGCAAAGGTGTCAGTGTAGTCAACTCCCTCAATCTGAGAGAACCCCTTGACGACCAAGCGGGCCTTGTAGCGTTCCAGTGAGCCATCAGGCTTCACTTTCTTGCGAAAGACCCACTTGACCTGAATCGCCTTCCTCCCGGGGGGAAGATCGACCAGCTCATAGACTCCGTGCTCTCGGATAGCGCAAAGCTCATCCTCGCAAGCAGCTCGCCAGGCATCAGAATCCTCCGATGAGAGAGCCTCCCTCAATGTACCCGGATCAGGGGCCAGAGAGGGGGAACTCTGCGTGGCAACTGCAGACGCCACAGTGTCAGGCCTGACAGCCACGAGGTCAGCTGCTGCGTCACAGGCGATATGGAACTCGCGAGTGACCAGATCGTGCCCGATGGGGCACGCTGGGTGTACCTCTGTAGGCTCAGTGCGGGCACTCAGGCCTGGGGCCTTTGTGCCTGGATCACCGCTCGCGATGCTGCGAGTGGGGCGCCTGGGTCCGTGACCTGACACCCGCTGAGCTCCGGAATCCAGTGGTCGAAGGCGGCCACCGGGCTCACGGGAGTAACCAGAGGTCGAGGGACGCGCAGCAGGCGCAAAGACGGGCACGTCCACAGGGTCAGGGACAACCAGAGCAGGTGAGGACTGAGACGAGGCAGCCGGGGATGCCGTGCGAGGAGACGTGTGTGTGGGGGACCCAGAGCTGGGGATGTCAGCGGGTAAGGCCGGCCCGGACACTGAAAGAGTGTCAGTCGAAGTAGGGACAGGCGTGGGCTGGACTGGGTCAGACGCCTGAGCAGGGGTGCTAGCAGGGACAGGTGGTGATGCAGGAGGAGGCGTGAGGACCGTGGTGCCTGCAGGGTGTGAAGTGGGCAGCATAGGCGATATCTCTGGGCGAACGGCAATAATAGCCGGGTCGTCAAGTGCTGGAGACCGAGAGGGGGCTCGAGCGGACCCATCAGCCTGGCGACCAGTGGTCGACGGCGGAGGAATCTCCCCCATCCGCCGAGAACCCTCACAGGAAGGGACGTGGGCGGCAGAGAGGGCTGTGATGGAAGTCAAATCACGGTAATTTAGTGACTCAAAAAACAGCGCGTCCCGAGACTCTATGACACGACGGCGAGTGGGGTCCCAGAAGCGCCAGGCCTTCGACCGCGGGGAGATGCCGATGAAGGTACACAAGCGACCCCGAGGGGAGACCTTGGATCCCTGCTGGTCCTCGGTGTACCACACGGAGGCCAGGGAACCCCAGACGCGAGCGAGGCGAAGATCAGCACGGTGGCCAAACCAGAGCTCGTACGGTGTAATATGGTCCGGAAGCGGACCATGCGGGAGGCGGTTCTAGACCCAGGTCATGTAGGAGAAACCCTCGAAGGCGAAGGACTCCGGGAGACCGCACTCAGACCGCNGCTCAGAGACACCGTTCTGCTGTGGGGTGGCAGGAGCGGAGACCTGGTGAAAAATGCCGTGCTCAGCAAAGAAGGTATCCATCTCACCGAGGAACTCGCCACCGCGATCCGATCGGAAGGTGTGTAGCGTGTGGCGAGACTGACGCTCAGCCATCACGAGCTAGAGCCGAACCGCAAGGGCGGCATCGCTCTTCTGACGCAGACTGTAGACCCACCGCATCC
>SZWC01006386.1:20253-32143 GCA_023375785.1 Penium margaritaceum | reverse complement strand
GGGAGCAAGAGTGGCGATTGAGCGATGGTTATATGACCCTCCTTTCCATGCTCGATTAGCGACGTATGTTGCTGATCGAGCATGGCGAGCGAGGTCAGGAACCTCGTAAACTTAGGACATGGGAGACATAACATTACGCTCGAGAACATGGTCGAGTCAACCCTTCCGGCGCATGGATATCCTGGCCATTTTGTCCATATCAACATCCATATCCTTTTTTGAAAATAATCATTTACATTCATCCATTCAAGTACCTACTTATTCTGTCGTTTTGGACAATACAATCATATCTTTACAAAAAACCTATTTCTCTACATAATGTTTCACGTTCTGCGTGCAGTCTCCATGGACTGCGGACGAAACGTGGGAAATCCACGATACGCATGCAATTCATCGTGGACTCCACGCGGACGTGGAAGACAAGTGGCTTTTAAGCGATCTGCAAATGTAGCTACGAAGTAAACGACGATGCGTGGTGCGAATATACCTGTGAAGTGTAGTCACTTTGGGGTTGTGTAATCGGGGATTCCTTGAAGTCGGACTCGTTAGTAAAAAATGACGTCATGAAAACACAAGGATTTGCAAGTCACGTCTCATTCCAAATGTGGCAGCGAGTTGGTCTCGCTGTTTGGCTATCGTCGCTTATCAAATGCGGCAGAGTGGCCTCATTTTTGTTTTGTTGAACGTAAGGGACACACAACTCGATTGTTTCGAATGTGGCGGTATACTGGCATTGGCTCTTGTCAAACGTCTGTAATGAACACATCCGTTGTTTCACAAAGTTGAAAAATGGTCCACGTGTCGTTTCAGGTGTATGATACCGTGGCAAAGTGTAGTTGCGTTACATACAAATATGTTAAAAGACCTCATCGGCGGTCATCGTTTGCTGTCATCGCCATTGATAAAGGTACGCCGTTGGGTAAAATTAAAACAACATACTCGTCGTGTGGGCCTAGCCGAGGACCCACTCGGCGGATGCTTCGCCTTCAACAGCGAAGCACCTGCCGCGGATCCTTCGCGCGAAAGCGCAAATGGTCACCGGCTACCCATTGGACAAAAAATCTCAAGGAGCGAGCCGCGACGTGCGACTTTGCCTTCGCAGTTTGAACTCTCAAGATATGACAAGCAAAGTCCTAGGGACGACGGAGGACGTGAACAGAAAGTTCGACTAAAAGAAGAAACTTAGAAAATCCAGTGTCTTTGGACAATCAGGTCCAAAATTCCATGGCCGAAATGTATAGTTGAATTCAATAGTTCATTAATCATATTTCAGGGATTATGCGAATATAAAATGAGCGAAGGGTACTATGGTGCTGAAATGGAAATGTAGATTGTTTTGTAAAGAAAGAGAAGTTTTCTAATACCTTGAATTTTTTCAATACATAGTTATTGTAAGCTTTTGATAAAGGTTGAAACTGGAATGTTTCATGATAAAATAAACTAAGAATGGGACTTTTTGGGAAAATCATACACCATTACGGGGGCATAAACAGTCCATTCCAAAAACAGGAGTTTGGCATATCGTTATGACATGTGCAATTTAGGTATGTCTTGTTTTAAGTAATATGCGCATGATTGTTTTATGACAAAATCACACGCATTCACAAAATCTCATCACTTCTCGACATGTGCGTTTACTGAAAAGCAACCATGTGGAAGTAGATGAACTGGAGCAGCAAACGTAAGCCTCCTCATTACTGAAGCAATGTTTTGCTTACGGTTGGTGCCCCACCAAGGTTTCCTGGTTTGACACCTTGAGTTGGTGTTGTGCATGTACGAGCACTGCTTGCTATTAGCCACAGAAACCAAACATTAGCAACAGCTGGGACGGAAATCGACACTCACAAAGAGACAACCAGATACATGCCACGCATTTCACCCCAAACATGCAACTTGGGCTAGGCTAGGATGGAAACCACAAAAGAGAGGAGAGCATTGTTGGTGTGTGGGCTTTGGCTTGACACCCTTTTGAGGACAACCAGGTTACTTGGGGTGTGGCACGATGTTATGGTGGAGGTTATGTTGGTCGAGACCCGCGCACCTGGTGAGTTCTACCGGTGTGACGTGGAGACCCATTGCCTCCATGTGTTATGTATGATCCATGCATGGTTTGGTCGAGACCCGGACACCCGGAGATGTTTTCCGGGGTCACGAGGAGACCTTGTTTCTTTGTATCTCTTGCATGATTTTTGACACGTAGGTGTGTGATTGACTTCTTGCACGGTCGAGACCCAAGCACTTGGTGAGTTGCACCTTTTTCACTAGGAGACCTTGTATTGTGGGTGTTTATGGCAGACAGTGAGTGTGGTTCCTCACTCGTCGTTGTCGTGATGGATGTGTCAGCCAGGGGGAGTGTTGGTTTGTGTGGCTTTCACCCGTCACCCCGCACTGGTGGTATGGAGCAGCATTACTCGAGAGCATGGCGATATGATCCCTGATGCGGACGCAGCTGGCTCCGGAGCATCGACGAGTCCAGGCTCCATCCACCAGCAGCTGCCAGACAGTTGCCATGACAGCCTGGGTGCTTGTCGAGGTGCTTTGCAATTTTTCTGCAGATGCTAGAGTTTTCTTGGTGGACTAGCTCTTGAGCCCAATTTTCATGTTTTGCATTGTTTGTCCACCGATCGATGCTGTAATTGTGCATGTGACCAGTTGTAGCGTCCAGCTCAAGATTCTACATCTCTAGGTTTAGACAGTGTTACGTTTGGATACATGTGCACGTAGTTACGGCCAAAAGAATGATTTTGGGCTGGTTTAAGGACAAACTGACACTGTCGCGTGCGTCACCCACCGTGCGCCACGGTAGCTGTTTATGCTGTGTGCTTGTCAGTTGTTATCTCTCTCTGCACGTGTTTATACATGGAATTACATTGGACATTGTGTTCGTGTCGTCTAGCCAAAACCTTGCCGTTTCGCGTCCGACTTGTGTTGACGCCGCGAGCTGACAGACCGCTGACGCCCAGCCAGTGGCAAGCGTGCTAGGAAGCTTCCTAGAATCTTCTCATGGTATCTGAGCAAACGAGCCACAGCTCATTGTGCCGTGCAGCAGAGACGTTGCAGCAGCAATAGTGAGTGGCAGCAGCGGTAGCCACCCATAGCAGCAGCAGCAGATCATGGAGGGACAGACCACGAATACGTTGCAGCGGAGCGGTGGAGGTTGTGGAGACAGCGGCGGCAGTGCAAGCAACAACGACGGTAGGAGAAGTAGCGGCTGGAAGCACCTGCAGCGAGAGCGGCTACGGGCAGCAGCCAATAGAGTAGCAGCACTAGGGGCATCAGCAGCCGTGTCTGGCTACTGGTCTGTACACAAAAGAAAAGGAAGAAGCATCTCGCAGTAGCAGCTTGCGGCAGTGGCAACAAGTAGTGACAGCATGCAGCGGCGGCAGGAGCTTGCAGCAGCGGCGGCATCAGTAGCCACGAGCTGCAACAGCAATGCAGCAGCTGCCACACCAACCGCAACAATAGTAGTAAGCAGTAGCCACAATAGTAGCAACAGGCAACAACCACAAAAATATCCACAGCAGCGGCGGTAGGCAGCAGCCGTAGCAGCGGCGGCGGCAGCACGCACTTGTAGCAAGAGCGATAGCGGGCAGTAGCCGTAGAAGCAACATCGGTGGCGAGCAGCTATAGCAGCAGTTGCAGCAGCATTTGTAGCAGGATCAGTAGCAGGCAGCAGCTGCAGCAACAACCATAGTAAGGACAACACTAGGCAGTAGCTACAGCAGTAGCAGCAGCAGCTGCTACAGCAATCGCAGCAGCAGTTGCTGCAGCAACTGCTGCTGTCGGGCCCGAGGGGGACCCGACGCTAGGGACTCGTCTGGGAGGGAGGAGAGGTCCCCTCGGATGGGCTTGTCGTGCCGATGGGGGGCACGACAGCGCCGGCGTGTGCGCCGGCGCGTGCCGGCCAAACGCCGACCTCTTGCCGACCGAGAGGGGCAGGGGAGGCCGGCGGGCGGCCTCTGGGCGGCTGCGCGCGAAGGGGGGAGGAGGAGCGAGCCCCCTCCTCACTACACTCGCCGTGAGGATTGAGCCAGCCGGTGAAGGAGAAAAAAAAGGAAAGGAGGGGGAGTCCTTGAGTGGGGCACCCCAGAACGACCCCGAAGGGGGCACCCGAGGAGGTGGAAGAAAAAAAAAGAAAAAGGGGGTGATTTCTTTTTTCTTTTCTAAGTATTATTCTACCATTTAGTGTGGCTTGAGGCCACCACCGTCGGCTGACAACGGGAACCGCTATAGCAACAGGAGGCGCGAGAGTCGCAGCAGTAGCACAAGTAGTGAAGGTGGCTTGAGTCCACAGCCATCGGCTCACGACGGTACCCGGTGCAGAATCAGCACCGAAGGCGACTTGAGGTCACTCATTGCGTTTGCCGAGCGATAGCAGCATACCAATCACGGAGCAGTCACACAATAGTGCACCTCTAGTGTGGTGGTAGCCGTCCTCGTGACTGCGTCGCAGTACGTCTGAGAGATTGTGCTTCGACCGCTCACCTCCCCTTGTGGCCTTGTGCTAGCGGGAGCAAGTGTCGTGTGTACTCACCCACGCCGAGCTGCGAAGATGAGTAGACTGGCCTGGCAGGGAGCGCAACCGGCGCCGTGGTTGGTACCGGCTCTGCATACATCGCAGGCGTTGTGTCCACAGTTGCAGTTTCAGCCGTGGCATACGCCTCAGGCGTTTGACGGCCTTGCCTGCTACTACTGTGTGGATCGACACCATGGATGGTGCCAGTGTCGCCAGCGTCCAACGTGGTGGCGACCGCCTTGGATACAGTCCCGCCCTTTGTCTTCACCATCTGATTCAAAGACATTGTCAGCCGATACCGTGGCACCCCTCAGTGGAGCTATGGCGGTGGTGTACGCTGAGCTCCAGGGACTAAAGCGCATGGTGTAACAGCTCACATACCATATAGTCTCTGAGCGAGCCGTTACCACCATGCCGCTATAGAAACCCCTGTGTCCCTCCTCGCCATCCTCACCTCCTACAGTGTCGTCACCTGACGGTCCCTTGCCACCCAACCTCAGCTCCACATCCAACGCCCTCTGCCCGGTCCTAGAGTCAGTCGGTGTCATCCCGACCTCCGACCCCGTCGCTATCTTAGCCGGGACTTCTTCCGGTACCCCTCGTGCACGCACTCGTCGAGCGAGAGAGCGGATGGCTCGACAGGTTAGACGTGCCTAGCCAGCAGTAGCAGTGTCGATAGCGGCATCACCAGTAGCGACGGATGTTGCCGATGAGCCGCTTCCATCATCCCCGGTTGCGGGACTAGTATGTCATCCCCTTCCACCTTCTGGCAGTATGTCGGTCATGGGGGGGATGGAGTGTCTGCTGACGACTACCTTGGAGCCGAGGACTGAGGCAGCAGATAGAGGCTTACGACACACTCAGTTGGCGCATCAGCTGGAGGGGACAGACACTCTCCCTATGGTGGAGGACTGTTCGACCGAGGAGGAGTGGTCTGACGTTGAGTCAGCTTCTGAGATCAAGTTGGAGATTGTAGCCGATGTGGCGGAGGGGGTGGGAGAGGCAGTTGAGGCCGTCAATACCCTGGCGATGGCAAGGACAATAGCAGCTGCTATGACAGTGGCAAGAGTTGCAACAAAGCCGTCTCCCTCGTCCTCGGTCGTAGGGTTGGTCCGTCACTCCCACTTGGTTTTTGCCAGTCCGTCGGCCGGTGGGGGGATGGAGTGCTCACAGACAACCACAGGACAACTCAGGATTGATGCGCGGCATAGTGCTTGACGACAGGATTATGTGACTAACCGTCAGGAGGGGACAGACACCCCTTGTCAGGACGATGAGTCATACATGGGGGATTGGTCAGACACGCAGTCGGTGATAGACATAGAGGCCCAGTGTGCTGCCATATTTGTTGCGGCTATAGCACGAGCACAGGATGATCCCTATACGACGGCAGACTTCCATGCGTGCGATGTATCGGCAGCACCTGACGAGCTTGTAGTAGCCACAGTGGAGGACGCAGAGCAAGCTACGGATCTCCGGCTCATGGCTTCTTTGACCAGCGTTGTTGACACCATGGCGGTTCTAGCCAAGGACACAACGACGACGAGCGCCTACACCGAGCGCATGAGCTCCGCGATGGACGCTCAGGAGACAACAGTGGCTGGAATGGAGGTGCACGTGCAGAGTCTCATGGCCAAGCTCTGGGAGGCTAGCAGCCGCTATTACACTGTGGATGTTCCAGCACGACAGGCTGTTGAGGAGTGTGTGGAGGATGTACACAGGCGTCTCGAGGCAGCTGCGTGGTCTCTACGGCATACACGTCTAGGACAAGCGGATCTCGAGCAACAGGTGGATGATGGGCTGTGCACCAGGGGTTGCGAGGAGCACCATGGCACTGACCGCACCTTTGATGATCGTGATGTTACCGCGAATGCAGCTGTACCTACACATGCCGACGTCCGGCCAGCAGCTGACAGCCCAATGACAGGTGTGTCACAAGCAGCAGGTGCCTTCACAGTAGCCGTTCCTACAGCCCCAGACGACTTACGTGGCAACTCATTGTCTTGCGCTCACGTCCTACTAGCACCTCGTGGTCCAGCGGCACTTGAGTCGATGACTGATGTAGAGGACGTCAACTTGTGCAACGATTAGGCGCAGCTCCACTCCTTCCTACAGGGTGAGACCGCGAGGCCACAAGAGGCTCTGGCTCATGCCGACGCGCACACAATTGAGGTCCAGTGTCAGGTTCGTTCCGTGACTGACCACCTACATGCCGCAGATGCAGCCAGCCGGTCGGCTGCCGTGTCAGAACTCGTCGAGCTCCACACGCGCCTCAACGCTGTGGAGGCCGCGAGGCGATATGCAGCTCAGCAGTTCTAGGCCATACAACAGGTGATTGTTTTGGAGGAGGCCCTTAACGTTGCACCAGTCACATTTGCAGATGAAGATAGCGACGACGACGACAACGATGGCGACGGCTGCGACAACGCTGCTCCGGGGTGAGGCTCTGTACAAACACATCCCACCAGCATCGTCATCACTCTTGCTATTGCTGTGTTGGGATATGTGGCCATGGGGGAGCCGTGCTCCCTCCTGACGGATTGTGTTGGGAGCAGCCATCAACTTTGCTTGTGCTGTCAGCCTCTATAGCCCAGGAGGAGTGTTGGTGTGTGGGCTTTGGTTTGAACCCCTTTTGAGGACAATGAGGTTACTTGGGGTGTTGCACGATGCTATGGTGGAGGTTATGCTGGTCGAGACCCACGCACCTGGTGAGTTCTACCGGTGTGACGTGGAGACCCATTGCCACCATGTGTTATGTATGATCCACGCATGGTTTGGTCGAGTCTTGGACTCCTGGAGATGTTTTCCAGGGTCACGAGGAGACCTTGTTTCTTTGTATTTCTTGCATGATGTTTGACACGTAGGTGTGTGATTGACTTCTTGCACGGTCGAGACCCGGGCACTTGGTGAGTTGCACCATTGTCACGAGGAGACCTTGTATTGTGGGTGTTTACGGCAAACAATGAGTGCGGTTCCTCATTCGTCGTTGTGGTGACGGATGTGTCAGCCAGGGGGAGTATTGGTTTGTGTGGCTTCCACCCGTCACCCCGCACTGGTGGTGTGGAGCAGTAGTACTGGAGACCACGGTGATATGATCCCTGATGCGGACACAGCTGGTCCGGAGCACCAACGAGTCCAGGCTCCATCCACCAGCAACTGCGAGACAGTTGCCACGACAGACTGGGTGCTTGCCGGGGTGCTTTGCGGTTTTTCTACAGACGCTAGAGTTTTCTCGGTGGACTGGCTCTTGAGCCTGATTTGCATATTTTGCATTGTCTGTCCACCGATCGATGCTGGAATTGTGAGTGTGACCAGTTGTAGCGTCCGGCTCAAGATTGTGCATCTCTAGGTTCAGACGGTGTTGCGTTTGGATACATGTGCACGGAGTTACGGCCAAAACAGTGATTTTGGGCCGATTTTAGGACATATTGTTACTGTCGCGTGCGTCACCCACCGTGAGCCGTGGCAACTATTTATGCTGTGTGCTTGTTAGTTGTTATCTCTCTCGGAATGTCTTTATCTATATAAGCACATTTGACACTGTGTTCGTGTCGTCTAGCCAACCCTTGCCGTTTCGCGTCCAACCTGTGTTGACGCCGCGAGCTGACTGAGCACTGACACCCAGCTAGTGGCAAACGTGCTAGGAACCTTCCTGGAATCTTCTCAAGCATAATCTTGGCAAATGGGAAGAGCAGGAACATAGCCAAGTTGTGCCAGCAAACCATCACCTGGGACAAGTGAGCTGGCACGCGCGTCAACACCATCTCCCCCTCCCCATCCCCCCACGGTAGTGCTGTAGCTTGCAGAGAAGCACAGGGCCCCTTGCATTCCCCGTAGCAAGATACGCACCAAACGTATTGAACTCGGCATAGAGGACGTGCTATAGCGGCGTGCGCGTTGTGTGCCAGTTGGAGAACACCGTCCTGATGCCACGTGGACCAATTGCAGGGCATCAATCGCCATGCACGAAGACATGGCGAGGATCCGCGTGTCGGGACTGAAGGCAAGACAGTCTGGCCTCGTCGTGAGCTAAGTCAGTACCTTGTGCGGGACAGCCGCCGCCGCCACCGTCGCCGCAGGAGCAGCTGCAGCAGCAGATGAAGCAGCTGCGTGGCCAGGGAAGGCGTGGCGGTCCTAAAGGTTCACCACACCACTCGTAGACCGAGTCGCCAGATTCCTGCCGATGGACGAGAGTGCAAGGTTGATCGCGTTGTTTCCCCTCCAAACGAATGCCCGTGGTCCACACCGCGGTGCAGACACCTCATTATTCAGAGGTCAAAATGGTAACTATCCTGTCGCCGCCGGCGGCCGCGAGCTGCCGGCCGTCGGGAAAGAAGTCGACGCTGCGGACCGAGCCATTGATCTTTAGGGACCCGACCCACTACCTCGAGCAAAGGGACAGGAGGGACACGTTTTCGCCATCACACAAGAACGTCGCCTCATCAGCGCACGACAATACCTCAAAAGACTCCAGCAATTTCTCCTCAGAACCGATGATCCCATTGACCCTCTCTATCCTGCCCGCCACCACGGCGTACATGTAGTACCACTTGCGCCTGCCTGAGACCAAAACTTTCGTACTGTGCAAACAGAACCTCACCTTGAAAACCGGGGTGTCCTGGAAGAACATGCTCTGCAGCTTTGCATTCACCTTCCCATTGATTTTGAAAAATCGGAAACGCTTGTCGAATCATGTAGTCCGCATCAGCTCCCCGTTGGGATGGAATTTGACTTGCTGCATCCGGATTTGCTCGGCTCCTGCTGGTTGGCATCCTTTGCGTGCAAAATGGCAATCATTCCTCGAAGCAATTTTGTGCATCCTCCTACCCCTCCTCCTTCTTCCTCGGCCACCAACGCATCGTTCATCCCCAAAATACCTCCACTCTCCTCCACAACCCCATCTTCTTCATCCTCCTCCCCACCTGATGCACCCTCGTCCTCACCACCCCTCCTGGCCCCTGACCGAGCTCTGATACGACTCTTGGCATGCAACGTCTTAGGCGGTAGGACAGAGGAAAACTCCGCCCACTCGAGCCCTCTGCCTCCTCCCATTATCTTCCGGTGCTGCAGTGTCAATCTCGCTTTGTACTCACCACTGGAAACCCTCATTTCCGCCTCATCTTCCCTCAGCTTCTGCAGTCAGTTGATGGAAGAAATGTGCAACAGATGATTTCTCATCATCGGTCTATGCAGGAGGAGGCGACGTCTCACCAGCCCCCTCACCCTCCTCATCCTCCCCGTCATCCTCATCCTCACTCTCACCCTCGCCATCTTCCTCATCCTCCTCTTCATCTTCCCTCTCTTCCCTGCCCTCATCTTCTTCCCCATTTTTGTCCCTTTCCTCATCCCCACTGAGACACGTGAGTAGCCTCCTCTCGTCTTCACCTTCTTCCCCTTCTGACATTATTGCCATCCTAGCTTTACTTGTCCTTGTCTCACCAAGCACTGCCACCTTCTTCTCCTTCTTCTTCATATTTTTTGTGCCCAACACGAGCTCGGCCAAGGCCTCCTCCCTGCCTCCTCATCATCCCTCCCCGGAATATCGACAAAGAAACCCACTTTAGGAAAATCAGCTCTCCCCCCCTCCGCTGACGAACCCTTTCCCTCGGCCACCTCCTTCCTCAGACCCTTGCCCAGCTCCGCTCTGCTTCTGCTTCTTCCTCCTGCCACTGCTGCTGTTGCTTCTATCGCCACCTCCTTCCACTTTCTCCCTGTCCACTCCTCCTCCTACTGCCATCTTGTTCCCCAGCCGGCTCACGAACTCGTCGTGGTTGGCATCAAATAGGAACCCTCCCAGCTCTCTGGCCGCCTCTTCTTCCCTCGCTATCCTTTCCCTATCTAGCCGCTTGTCCGTGTGATGTGCACACTTCCTCCTCTTCTTCTTCTCATGCTCTCCTGCTACTTCAGCCACAGGCGCCGACATCAACTCCATATCCATTGCCGGTTCCACCATCACTCCTGCCATTGTTTCTGTTCTTGCTGGTGGTAGCGGCAGATACCGACGCCGCAGCTCACGTGCATGAGCAAGAGAAAGAGAGAGTAGAGATTGAGAGCAGGCTTGAATGAGAGCTGCTGCTGCTGTTGCTTTTTCTGTTTCTGTTGCCGTTGCTTCTACTACAGCTGCTTCTGCTGCTTCTGCGTCTACAAAGCCACGAGCGTGGGGATCAAAGGGGATGATGCATCTCACGACAAAGTGGTGGTACCACCAGCGATGGTGGGATGGAAGAGCCAGCTGCGTGTGGGTGGACGCTGCCATCGAAGCTGAACACCGCCTTATGCGCCTACTACTTTAGCAGCAAGCTGAAGAAATACAAATTCACACCATCGAAGTCCCAATATTACTGAAGCACCCCTGTCAACTTTCCCACACATTTTCACTGTTGAGCCAAGAGCTGAAATAGCCAAGAAGCTTCCTAGCACGCTTGCCGCTGACTCGGCAACAGCCCTCAGTCAGCTCGCTGCGTCAGAACAAATAAGATACGAAACAAGAAGGGTTTGGCTAGGCGACAGAAACAGAGTGTCAGAAGTGCTTCCATAAAAAACACATGCAGAGAGAGTTACAACAATGAGCCACAACCATCTAAATAGCTGTGAGGCCTGGTGCGCAGCCAGTGCAACCAGGGACACGTTTGGCTGCACACCAGGCGCAACTTGCGCAAAACTATGCAAACCGCCAGAACGACCCCGTCGAGGCTAAAACACTCACCCGGTCGTAACTTCCTGCATAAGCGTCAAAACGACACGTCATTTGGACCATAACGACCAGCACAACGAGCCGGAAACGTCCGTAACGTGCAAGGTAGGTCTCCTCGTGACACCGGAACACGTCTCCGAATGCCCGGATCTCGATCAGCGAGCAAGGTATATAACTACGCGCCGGGCAACACGTCATGAGCTCTTCACACACACACACACACACACACACACACACAGGTTCAAAGCTCTGGGTCTCCACGTCACACCGATACGACCAACCAGGTGCAAGGGTCCCGACCAGCACAACCTCAATTCTCCGTGATCCTGGAACATGTCTCCGGATGCCTGGGTCTTGACCACCGAGAAAACACTAGCAAGCACAAACCCACAAACCTGGATGCCGGAACGTAACAAGTGCATCACCTCGGCAATGTCGTAGGTGAAAAAGTAATTGCGGGATCCATAAAAGACATGTGGTGCCGCCGTTGCTAAGTGGAGCAGTGTCGGCTCAAAGCCCACACAACAACACTCCTCCTGGGGTGTAGAGCCCGACAACGCAACCTGTAGCATGGCACACCCACACCTGTATAACAAGTACATGGTGGTCTCAAGGTGCTAGGTCTCCTTGTCACACCGCTCAAAACCCACCAGGTATGCGGGTCTCGACCATCACCATCT
>SZWC01006385.1:111814-122437 GCA_023375785.1 Penium margaritaceum | reverse complement strand
CACGGTGTGGCTAATATGCACACCAAACAACCAAACTAGGCATATGTCACTGATCATGACCAGAGAATTTCAATAAGGGTGGTCAACGTTGACCAACCATAACACGAGTCACAAACGGTCAGGAGAGGAAACAATGCTATGGGAATATCAGTTCTCAATTACCAAGTACAACGACATTCAGTCAGTAGTAGCACGGTGTGGCTACCATGCACAATGACCGACCAAACTAGGCATATGTACTGCCTTTCACCAAAGAAATCCGCTGTGTGTGGTCAACGTTGCAACTCATAATACGATTCACAAATGGTCAGAGGGGGAAACAATGGTTTTGGAACACCAACTATCAAACAGCAAGCACAATGGGGCATCAATACGCTGCGGCACGGTGTGGAGACCATGCACGATGACCAACCAAAGTAGGCATATGTCACTGACCATGACCAAATAATGTTACCAAGTGTGGTAAACTTTGACAACTCATAACACGAGTCACAAATGGTCAGGGTGGAAGATAATGGTTTGTGAAAACTAGTTATCGACTAGCAAGTACAAATACTTTCTATATGTAGTGGCACAATGTGGCTTCAATGCACAGTGACCAACCAAAGTATGCAGATGTCACTAACCATGACCAACAAATTTCACTTCATGTGGTCAACGTTGAAAACGCATAACACGAGTCACAAATGGTGAGAGGGGAAAACAATGCATTGGGTACACTAGTTTGTTAGAAGAATGGTATGAGTAGCGACGGCAGGAGCAGAAGCAGGCAGAAGCAAGGAACATGCACGTGTGCGTCAGTAGAGTAACGCAAGTGAGAGCGGTCCGAGGAGTTAGTCGCGGGAGCTGATGAAGGCTGAGAGGCAAGATGGTGAGGGCAGACAACTTGGTTTGTGAGAGAGCGCTGGCGAGAAGAGTGACGGCTGGCAGAATGTGATGACTGAGCGAAGGAACGAGAGCAACGAGGCGAAGCGTTGAGATGGGCTGGCGAAGGCAAGCAGTGCGAGGGATGAGTAAGGCAAAGACACGGCGGCGAAGTCGCGGAACCAAAAGGGAACAGGATGAGCAGAAATGCTCTGGTTAAACAGAGGAGCGAATAAACATCCTCCTTATATACAACAGAATAGAGCAAGTTTTAACGGCTTCTTTTCCCTAGCCGGACGCGTGGCGACGTGGTCTCTTATTAGGGGCGGCTCGGCTCTGGTTGAACGGTCGTGACCGACCAGCCGTTGCTGAGGAGGTTCGGTGCGGGACCTGAACCGAGAACAGGAGCTCGGATTATCCGAGGGATATATGAGAAGGACCTTGTCGGAGTCATATTTCTGACAGCCCCCCTGAGTCCGACAAGGTGTGAGTGCCTGAGCGCCTATAGGGCGTCAGTGTCCAGATGTCGCTGTCTGATGGGGGGATTGACCACTCGACTGAGTGAGAGGATGATCACGTTAGAGAGATTGGGATTCCACGCTGCTGCCACAAGGGTGTGCCACATTGCTGCGACAGGGGACACTTCGTCAATGATTCTGTGGTAGACAGTATGGGTGGTGTCACGTAGACACCTCTTTATGTCCTACAGGGTCGTAGAATAGGCTCGTGGAGGACACCCGGGGTTATCATACACTCCTTCCAGGAAGAGGGAGAGCTGGTACCCGCGGAGAAAAGAGTGTTGTGTCTTGATTTGGATACCACCATACCAGTCGTGGATGTTTTCTCCCAACTGATCCAGAGTGGGAATGTGTGTCCAGTCGAGGGCCTATGCTGCCATAGTTGTTGGTCGTTTGTAGTGCGTGGCAGTTGCTGGTATCTATTCACCAGCGCAGTGTAGCAGGGTCACCCTGCTAGTTGAAGGTGAAGAGAGAAGGAGAGTGAGAGAGAGGGTGGAAGAGCGATGCAGAGGGGTCGGCTTAGGTGTAGGGCACTGAGTGGTGCCCTAAGCAGGACCGTTTTTCAATGAGAGAGAAGGATGAGGAGGAGGATGCTGAGGAAGAGGAAGTGGCTGCAGGGGAAGAGGACGCAGGGGGCGAATGCTGTGCGATGAGCGCAGGGATGGAACCGCATGCGCTTAGGTGGCTTCCGCGTAGACACAAGTCGTGGCAGAGCAGGGGTTGCGACCAGGCGGAGCCTTGGGCCAAGTAGATGACGAAGACAGATAGTGGCTGAGAAGGGAGTGCTGAGGCCATGAGCAATCTCAGGAAGCGAAAGAGTCAATGAACGCGGAGGAGGATGATGCAGGCTGATGATGGGTTGAGAAGGTTGAATGACGGAGTTGCGCAGGGGTGGAACCTCGTGCGCTTGGGAAAGATTCGGCGTGGGCGCAGGTCGTCGCGGAGCAGGCGATGCGACCGGGCGGATCCGTGTGCCGAGCAGAAGCTGAAGTAGAGGAAGCGATGATGGCGGAAGCGATAGATGGATGAGTGGGCGCAGGGGTGGAACCTCGTGTGCTGAGGAAATTTTCGGCGTGGGCGCAGGTCGTCGCGGAAAAGGCGATGCGACTGGGCGGGTCCTTGTGCCGAGCTGAAGCGGAGGAAGCGACTGATGGATAAGTGGGCGCAGGGGCGAAACCACGTGCGCTGAAGAAAGGTTTGGCGTGGGTACAGGCCGTCGCGGAAAAGGTGATGCGGCCGGGCGGATCCGTGTGCCGAGCTGAAGGCGATGCGAAGACGGAGGAAATGATTGATTGATGAGTGGGCGCAGGGGCGGAACCACGTGCGCGAGAAGATGAAGTTGATGATGCTGATGCTGAAGATGGATGGCGGCGTGAAGGATGCTGATGATGGAGGAGGAGGCAATGCGGAGGTGATGCGGATGATGCTGATGAAGAGGGGATGAAGGTGAAGCACAGTCGGGCGGCTGAGGAAGCTGAGGAGACTGGAGCGAGGAGGAAGAGGAGGATAATGCGAGGAGCGAAAGCTGGAGGCAGATGATGATGGAGGAGGCGGGAGGCAGAGAGCGACGCGAGTGGAGAAAGCGGGGATGAGACGCGGCGCAGCAGGTGGAGGCGATGCAACCACTTCCTATTGCATTCAGGAGAGTGACGGCTTGTTCCCTAGTTGGCTTGGAAGTGGGAGCAGGAAGACTGGTGGTGTCCGATATCCTGGCAGTTGGAAGAAGCTGGCTGCGGCAAAGGAGGCCAGACAGCGGGCAGGGACGAGACTGCTGATGCTAGGAGAGTGACGGCTTGTTCCCCAGTTGGCTCGAAAATGGGAGCAGAAAGACTGGTGGTGTCCGATATCCTGGCGGCGAGAGAGCTGCGGTTGCAGCAGAGGAGGTCATATGGCGAGCAGGGGCACCGGTTCGCTGATGTCAGGAGAGTGACGGCTTGTTCCCGAGTTGGCTCGCAATGGGAGCAGGAAGACAGGTGGTGTCCGATATCCTAACGGCGGGAGTTGTGCCACTGTTTGTTGACGACCCGAGAAGGCGGTGCGAGGATGCGGCGCGATGCGGCAAGTGCGAGGGAGCTGATGTCGAGGAGGCAGGTGGACCAGATGAGATTGATGAGGAAAGAGGAAGAGAGCGAAGGTGCTTGTGGAGGCAGTGGCGACGAGAGGTAGCGGATGGCAGGCGACAGGAAGCATCGCGGAAGGTGACGTTCGGCGGCGGCTCGAGAGGTGCTGTCGACTGTTGTAGGCGACGAGTCACCGCAGGTTGGCCACGGGCGCGAAAATGGGCGCAGGGCTTCACCTGGATGATGCAACGTTGCTTCAGTGCGAGAGTCCCTTCACGCGATGCTGCTGATGTCAGCTGCTGACAAAGCAAAGAGGCGAGAATGGCGGCAGAGACGTGTAGGCTTGAGAAGGGAGGCGTTGGAGGCGGCAGAGTGATGACTCGGTCATGGGGCACCAAGTGATGTTGCCTGATGCTCTGATACCATGTTAGAAGAATGTTACGAGCAGCGACGGCAGGAGCAATAGCAGGCAGAAGCAAGGAACATGCACGTGTACGTCAGCAGAGTGACGCAAGTGAGAGCGGCCCGAGGAGTTAGTCGCGGGAGCTGATGAAGGCTGAGAGGCAAGATGGTGAGGGTAGACAACTTGGTGTGAGAGAGAGCGCTGGCGAGAAGAGTGACGGCTGGCAGAATGTGATGACTGAGCGAAGGAGCGAGAGCGACGAAGCGAAGCGTTGAGTGGGGCTGGCGAAGGCAAGCAGTGTGAGGGATGAGTAAGGCGAAGACACGGCGGCGAAGCCGCGGAACTAAAAGGGAACAGGATGAGCAGAACTGTTCTGGTTAAACAGAGGAGGGAATAAACATCCTCCTTATATACAACAGAACAGAGCAAGTTTTAACGGCTTCTTTTCGCTAGCCGGACGCCTGGCGACGTGGTCGCTTATTAGGGGCGGCTCGGCTCTGGTTGAACGGTCGTGACCGACCAGCCGTTGTGGAGGAGGTTCGGTGCGAAACCTGAACCGAGAACGGGAGCACAGATTATCCAAGGGATATATGAGAAGGACCTTGTCGGAGTCATATTTCTGACATAGTTAACAACTAGCAAGTACAAAGACCTTCAACAAGCAGTGGCACGGTATGGCTAGCGCGCACAGTGACCAACGAAATGATGCATACGTCACTGACTACGACCGAATAAGTCCAGTATGTGTGATCAACAGTGACAACTCATAACACGAGTCACAAATGGTCAGAGGGATAGACAATGGTTTGGGAAGCCTATGTATTGACTAGAAAGGACAAAGAACTTCAATACGTAGTGGCACGGTATGGCTAACATGCACACAAAACAACCAAACTAGGCATATGTCACTGATCATGAACAGAGACTTTCAATATGGGAAGTCAATATTGACCAACCATAACACGAGTCACAAACGGTCAGGAGAGGAAACAATGCTATGGGAATATTGGTTCTCAACTACCAATTACAACGACCATCAATCAGTAGTAGCACGGTGTGGCTACCATGCACAATGATCGACCAAAGTAGGCATATATATTGCCTTTGAGCAAAGAAATCCGTTGTGTGTGGTCAACGTTGACAACTCATAATACGAGTCGCAAATGGTCAGAGGGGGAAGCAATGGTTTGGGAACACCAGGTATCAAATAGCAAGCACAAGGGGCTTCAATACGTTGTGGCACGGTGTCGAGACGATGCACAATGACCAACCAAAGTAGGCATATGTACTGCCTTTGACCAAAGAAATCCGCTGTGTGTGGTCAACGTTGACAACTCATAATACGAGTCGCAAATGGTCAGAGGGGGAAGCAATGGTTTGGGAACACCAGGTATCAAATAGCAAGCACAAGGGGCTTCAATACGTTGTGGCACGGTGTCGAGACGATGCACAATGACCAACCAAAGTAGGCATATGTCACTGACCATGACCAAATAATGCCACTAAGTGTGGTAAAACTTGACAATTCATAACACGAGTCACAAATGGTCAGGGTGGAAGATAATGGTTTGTGAATACTAGTTATCGACTAGCAAGTACAAACACCTTCAATATGTAGTGGCACAATGTGGCTACAATGCACAATGACCAACCAAAGTATGCATGTGTCACTAACCATGACCAACAAATTTCACTTCATGTGGTCAACGTTGAAAACGCATAACATGATTCACAAATGGTCAGAGGGGGAAACAATGGGTTGTGAACACTAGTTATCAACCAGCAAGTACAAAGACCTTCAACAAGCAGTGGCACGGTATGGCTAGCGTGCACAGTGACCAACCAAAGGATGCACACGTCACTGACTAGGACCAAATAAGTCCACTATGTGTGGTCAACATTGACAAGTCATAACACGAGTCACAAATGGTCAGAGGGAGAGACAATGGTTTGGGAAGCCTATGTATTGACTATAAAGGACAAAGAACTTCAATACGTAGTGGCACGGTGTGGCTAATATGCACACCAAACTGTGAAAAGAATGAAATGAGCAGGGACGGCAGGAGCAAAAGCGGGCAGAAGCACGGAAACATGCAGAATGACAGAAGCAGAACGATGAGAGCAGTCCCAAGGAGTTAGTTGCTAGGCCTCGCGAGAGGCCAGGAACCGGAACTCCAAGGTAGACAGAGAGTGGCGAGAGAGAGCATAGGAGCAGAGCGAGTGATGCGTGGAAGGTGAGCGAAAGGTCACGAGTGACGAAGCGAAGAGAGAGCTGGGAATGGTGGGCGAAGAAGGTGGATGCGAAGGATGAGCAGAGCTAGGGCACGGCAGCGAAGCCGCGGAACCAAAGGGAACAGGATGTGCAGAACGGTTATGGTTAACTCGAGGGAATGAACGTCCTCGGTATAAAAAGGTCAGAACAGGACAGATGTACAGAGCAACGGCTTCTTTTCCGCTAGCCGGACGCGTTGTGACAGGTGTCACGTTATTTGGGGATAGCTTGTCCGTTGGGCCAATGGTCATGTACCATCGAGCCGTCTGGTCAAGTTGGTTCGGTGATGAACCGAGCCATTATTGAGAGCTCGGAGCTGAGCCGAGGGATGATCCTTCTCACTGCCAGGTTTATATTTCCGACACCCCCTTGAAGCTGGCAGGGAGAAGGATTATGGCATATGCGTGTACTTACGCTTTTCATCCTCTGTGGGAGGACGTACTCGACAGGCAAGAAGGAAGGTGCGCCACATGGTGCTCAGATTGTCTGGGTGGCTGGCCAATGCCTCATGCCGACTGGCGTCAGTGATGGTCCTGAGCACGCCACGGACTTGGCGGTTGACATCTGCATATCTGAGGTTCCATGCAGTATTGGTGATCGGTGGCCCAACATAGAGAGGAGGGCCGAGCAGAGCATCTGTGATGCCAAATCCATGGAGAAACTCAGGAAAGAGGTGGATGAGCACATCAGCAACCCAGAAGTCTACAGCTTCAGAGCTTTCTTCAACAGTGAAGGCAGGTAGAACGCTGACGCGTCCTATAAGAGGAGGAAGGACATTTCGGTGGTGGAAATTGTAGCCAATCCAGTTCTTCCACCAAGCCTGCTTGAGGATGTTGTGCCAAAGCAGTGGACCTGTGCGAGCCTCCTGTAGTAGATAGTGATAAGATGGATGCAGGAGGGGTTGGAGGTATGTGCACACAATCTGGAGAGTTTCATGATAGGTAGCCAAGTGTGGACGAGGGAAGGGTTGTTGATCGTATCTGCTGAACAGGAGTGCATCGACAAAGTACTCGGTGAGTGTGACCCACTCCCTGGCATGCAGTATTGTTGATTCAACCCATACCGTGGTATTCTCGCCATACTTAGCCAAGATGGGCATGGGTGGTCTTCGGCGAGCCATGGGAGGTAAGGAGGAGAAAAGGATGGAGAGTGAGAGTCTGGGTGTAGCGTGGCACTGAGACCGTTCCAGAGAATGAATGGAGGAGGGACTCAATTCGTGGGAGGTGTGTGGTGGAGAAGCGAATCGTGGAGAGGGGAGGAGGCCGGAGGAGGCGGACGCGAATAGGGGAGGCATGAGAGACTGATGCAGATGGAGGAAGAAGACTTTGTGGAGGAGTGAGTGCCGGGATGAAACTTGTGCGCTGAGGATGGTTTCGGCATGGGTGCAGGTCGTCGCGGAGTTGGCGATGCGACCGGGCGGATCTTTCTGTTGAGTAGATGATGCTGAAGCGATCAGGAGGAGGCGACGGCTGCTTGATGAATGAGTGGGCGCAGAGGCAGGACCACGTGCGCTGATGATGGTTCGGCATGGGCGCGGGCCGTCGCGGAATGGGCGATGCGGCCGAGCGGATCCTTTTGCCGAGCGGATGATAATTGCTGATGATTGACGAAGGATGATTGACGAAGGATGACTGATGATTGAGTGGACGCAGGGGCGAGACCACGTGCGCTGCTGAAATAGGGGAGTAGAATGCGGCAAGGGGAAGGCCGGAGCCAACGCGCCGCGAGAAATCTGCTTCCGGCTTGGGTGCAGGGAGGTGCGAAGCGGGCAGCTAGCTTGTGCACGTCTGTGTGCCGGTTGCGGATGCGAATGATGAGGAAGCGGAAGCTGCTGAAATAAGAGTGGACGCAAGGGCAAAACCACGTGCGCTGCGGAAGTTTTTGGCGTGGGTGCAGGTCGTCGCGGAACAGGCGATGCGACCGGGCGGATCCTTGTGCCGAGCAGAAGTTGAAGCGGAGGAGGCGATGATGGCAGAAGCGATCGATGGATGAGTGGGCGCAGGGGCGGAACCACGTGCGCTGATGAAACATGGCTGATGATGATGACGGAGACGAAGAGGCGGCAAGGATGAAGGATGATGGCAGCTCAAGGAGGCAGATGAGGAGGAGGAGCAAGCGATGCGGATGACAGGGGACGACTCGAGGAGGGCAGATGAAACTGAGGCTAGAGGAGGGAGGCTGAAGCGGAGACGATGAGGAGGGCGGAGCGCGGCAGAAGGATGAGCAAGAGAAAATGTGGCGGAGGTGGAGGATAGAGGTTGTAGAGTGAAGCAGAAGAAAGGTTGCACGTGACAACCAAGTGCTCTACTTTCAGGAGAGTGACGGCTTGTTCCCCAGTTGGCCCGAGACCGACGGGCAGGAAGACTGGTGGTGTCCGATGTCCCGGCGGCAAGAGGACGGCGGTTGCAGCAAGAGGAGGCGTACAGCGAGTAGAGGCACTGATCCGCTGATGTCAGGAGAGTGACGGCTTGTTCCCCAGTTGGCTCGCAATGGGAGCAGGGAGACTGGTGGTATCTGGTGGTGTGCGGCGGCGGGAGTTGTGCCGCTGTTTGCTGACGACCCGAGAAGGCGGTGGGAGGACGCGGCGCGGTGCAGCGAGTGCGAGGAAGCTGATGTTGATGAGACAAGTGGAGCAGAGGAGGTTGATGAGAAGAGAGAAGAACAGCGGAGGTGCTTGGGGAGGCGGAGGTGATGCGAGGTAGCAGATGGGAGGCAGCAGGAAGCTTCTTGGAAGGTGACGTTCGGCGGCGGCTCGAGAGGTGCTGGCGACTGCTGCAGCCAACGAGTCACCGCTGGTTGGCCACGGGCCTGGAATGGGCACAAGGCTTCACCCAGATGACGCGACGTTACTTCAGTACGAGAATCCCTTCAAGCAATGCTGCTGATGTCAGCTGCTAACGAAGCGGAGAGGCGCGGGACGGTGGAAACGGCGGCGGAGGCGTGCAGATGTGAGGAGGGTGGTGTAGGTGGCAGGAGAGCGATGACTTGGTCACGGGGCACCAGGTGATGGTGCATGTTGCTCTGATACCATGTCACTAGAATGTAATGAGCAGGGAAGGCAGGAGCAGACGCGAGCAGAAGCACGGAAGCATGCAAAATGACGGAAGCAGAACGATGAGAGCGGTCCCAAGGCGTTAGTCGCTGGGCCTCGCGAGAGGCCAGGAATCGGAGCTCCACGGTAGACAGAGAGTGGCGAGAGAGAGCACAGGAGCAGAGCGAGTGATGCGTGGAAGGTGAGCGAAAGGTCACGAGTGACCAAGTGAAGAGAGAGCTGGGAATGGTGGGCGAAGAAGGTGGATGCGAAGGATGAGCAGACCTAGGGCACGGCGGCGAAACCGCGGAACCAAAGGGAGCACGATGTGCAAAACTGTTCTGGTTAACTCAAGGGAATGAACGTCCTCGGTATAAAAAGGTTAGAACAGGACAGATGTACAGAGCAACGGCTTCTTTTCCGCTAGCCGGACGCGTTGTGACAGGTGTCACGTTACTTGGGGATAGCTTGTCCGTTGGGCCAACGGTCATGTACCATCGAGCCGTCTGGTCAAGTTGGTTTGGTGATGAACCGAGCCATTATGAAGAGCTCGGAGCTGTGCCGAGAGATGATCCTTCTCACTGCCAGGTTTATATTTCTGACACAAATAACCAAACTAGGCATATGTCACTGATCATGACTAGAGAATTTCAATATGGGTGGTCAACGTTGACCAACAATAACACGAGTCACAAACGGTCAGGAGAGGAAAAAATGCTATGGGAATATTGGCTCTTAACTACCAAGTACAACGACCTTCAATCAGTAGTAGCACGGTGTGGCTACCATGCACAATGACCAGCCAAAGTAGGCATATGTACTGCCTTTGACCAAAGAAATCCGCTGTGTGTGGTCAACGTTGAAAACTCATAATACGAGTCAAAATGGTCAGAGGGGGAAGCAATGGTTTGGGAACACCAGGTATCAAATAGCAAGCACAAGGGGCTTCAATACGTTGTCGCACGGTGTGGAGACCATGCACGATGACCAACCAAAGTAGGCATATGTCACAAACCATGACCAAAGAATGCCACTAAGTGTGGTAAACTTTGACAACTCATAACACGAGTCACAAATGGTCAGGAAGGAAGATAATGGTTTGTGAATTCTAGTCATTGACTAGCAAGTACAAACATCTTCAATATGTAGTGGCACAATGTGGCTACAATGCACAGTGACCAACCAAAGTATGCATATGTCACTAACCATGACCAACAAATTTCACTTCATGTGGTCAATGTTGAAAACGCATAACACGATTCACAAATGGTCAGAGGGGGAAACAATGGATTGTGAACGATAGTTTTCAACGAGCAAGTACAAAGACCTTCAACAAGCAGTGGCACGGTATGGCTAGCGTGCACAGTGACCAACCAAAGGATGCATACGTCACTGACTACGACCGAATAAGTCCACTATGTGTGGTCAACATTGACAACTCATAACACGAGTCACAAATGATCAGAGGGAGAGAC
>SZWC01006385.1:86478-111683 GCA_023375785.1 Penium margaritaceum | reverse complement strand
TCATACCACGAGTCACAAATGATCAGAGGGAGAGACAATGGTTTGGGAAGCCTATGTATTGACTAGAAAGGACAAAGAACTTCAATACGTAGTGGCACGGTGTGGCTAATATGCACACCAAACAACCAAACTAGGCATATGTCACTGATCATGACCAGAGAATTTCAATAAGGGTGGTCAACGTTGACCAACCATAACACGAGTCACAAACGGTCAGGAGAGGAAACAATGCTATGGGAATATCGGTTCTCAACTACCAAGTACAACGACATTCAGTCAGTAGTAGCACGGTCTGGCTACCATGCACAATGACCGACCAAAGTAGGCATATGTACTGCCCTTGACCAGAGAAATCCGCTGTGTGTGGTCAACGTTGCAACTCATAATACGATTCACAAATGGTCAGAGGGGGAGACAATCGTTTGGGAACACCAACTATCCAACAGCAAGCACAATGGGGCATCAATATGCTGTGGCACGGTGTGGAGACCATGCACGATGACCAACCAAAGTAGGCATATGTCACTGACCATGACCAAATAATGTTACCAAGTGTGGTAAACTTTGACAACTCATAACACGAGTCACAAATGGTCAGGGTGCAAGATAATGGTTTGTGCATACTAGTTATCGACTAGCAAGTACAAATACCTTCAATATGTAGTGGCACAATGTGGCTTCAATGCACAGTGACCAACCAAAGCATGCAGATGTCACTAACCATGACCAAAAAATTTCACTTCATGTCGTCAACGTTGAAAACGCATAACACGAGTCACAAATGGTCAGAGGGGAAAATAATGCGTTGGGAACACTAGTTAACAACTCACACGTACAAATACCTTCAACAAGTAGTGGCACGGTATGGCTAGCGTGCACAGTGACCAACCAAATAATGCATACGTCACTGACTACGACCGAATAAGTCCACTATGTGTGGTCAACATTGACAACTCATAACACGAGTCACAAATGGTCAGAGGGAGAGACAATGGATTGGGAAGCCAATGTATTGACTAGAAAGGACAAAGAACTTCAATACGTAGTGGCACGGTGTGGCTAATATGCACACCAAACAACCAAACTAGGCATATGTCACTGATCATGACCAAAGAATTTCAATATGGGTGGTCAACATTGACCAACCATAACACGAGTCACAAACGGTCAGGAGAGGAAACAATGCTATGGGAATATTGGTTCTCAACTACCAAGTACAATGACCGTCAATCAGTAGTAGCACGGTGTGGCTACCATGCACAATGACCGACAAAACTAGACATATATACTATTTTAAAGCAAAGAAATCCGCTGTGTGTGGTCAATGTTGACAACTCATAATACGAGTCACAAATGGTCAGAGGGGGAAGCAATGGTTTGGGAACACCAGGTATCAAATAGCAAGCACAAGGGGCTTCAATACGTTGTGGCACGGTGTGGAGACCATGCACGATGACCAACCAAAGTAGGCATATGTCACAAACCATGACCAAATAATGCCACTAAGTGTGGTAAACTTTGACAACTCATAACACGAGTCACAAATGGTCAGGGTGGAAGATAATGGTTTGTGAATACTAGTTATCAACTAGCAAGTACAAACACCTTCAATATGTAGTGGCACAATGTGGCTACAATGCACAGTGACCAACCAAAGTATGCATATGTCACTAACCATGATTAACAAATTTCACATCATGTGGTCAACGTTGAAAACCCATAACACGATTCACAAATGGTCAGAGGGGGAAACATTGGGTTGTGAACACTAGTTATGAACCAGCAAGTACAAATACCTTCAACAAGCAGTGGCACGGTATGACTACCGTGCACAGTGTTCAACCAAAGGATGCATACGTCAGTGACTACGACCGAATAAGTCCACTATGTGTGGTCAACATTGACAACTCATAACACGAGTCACAAATGGTCAGAGGGAGAGACAATGGTTTGGAAAGCCTATGTATTGACTAGAAAGGACAAAGAACTTCAATACGTAGTGGCACGGTGTGGCTAATATGCACACCAAACAACCAAACTAGGCATATGTCACTGACCATGACCAAATAATGTTACCAAGTGTGGTAAACTTGGACAACTCATAACACGAGTCACAAATGGTCAGAGGGGGAAGCAATGGTTTGGGAACACCAGGTATCAAATAGCAAGCACAAGGGGCTTCAATACGTTGTGGCACGGTGTGGAGACCATGCACAATGACCAACCAAAGTAGGCATATGTCACTGATCATGACCAGAGAATTTCAATAAGGGTGGTCAACTTTGACCAACCATAACACGAGTCACAAACGGTCAGGAGAGGAAACAATGCTATGGGAATATCGGTTCTCAACTACCAAGTACAACTACCTTCAGTCAGTAGGAGCATGGTGTGGCTACCATGCACAATGACCGACCAAACTAGGCATATGTACTGCCTTTGACCAAAGAAATCCGCTGTGTGTGGTCAACGTTGACAACTCATAATACGAGTCACAAATGGTCAGAGGGGGAAACAATGGTTTGGGAACACCAAGTAGCAAATAGCAAGCACAAGGGGCATCAATACGCCGTGGCACGGTGTGGAGACCATGCACGATGACCGACCAAAGTAGGCATATGTCACTGACCAAGACCAAATAATGTCACCAAGTGTGGTAAACTTTGACAACTCATAACACGAGTCGCTAATGGTCAGGGTGGAAGATAATGGTTTGTGAATACTAGTTATCGACTAGCAAGTACAAACACCTTCAATATGTAGTGGCACAATGTGGCTACAATGCACAGTGACCAACCAAAGTCTGCATATGTCACTAACCATAACCAACAAATTTCACTTCATGTGGTCAACGTTGAAAACGCATAACACGATTCACAAATGGTCAGAGGGGGAAACAATGGATTGTGAACACTAGTCATCAACCAGCAAGTACAAAGACCTTCAACAAGCAGTGGCACGGTATGGCTAGCGTGCACAGTGACCAACCAAAGGATGCATACGTCACTGACTACGACCGAATAAGTCCACTATGTGTGGTCAACATTGACAACTCATAACACGAGTCACAAATGATCAGAGGGAGAGACAATGGTTTGGGAAGCCTATGCATTGACTAGAAAGGACAAAGAACTTCAATACGTAGTAGCACGGTGTGGCTAATACACACACCAGACAACCAAACTAGGCATTTGTCACTGATCATGACCAGAGAATTTCAATAAGGGTGGTCAACGTTGACCAACCATAACACGAGTCACAAACGGTCAGGAGAGGAAACAATGCTATGGGAATATCGGTTCTCAACTATCACGTACAACGAAATTCAGTCAGTAGTAGCACGGTGTGGCTACCATGCACAATGACCGACCAAACTAGGCATATGTACTGCCTTTGACCAGAGAAATCCGCTGTGTGTGGTCAACGTTGACAACTCATAATACGAGTCACAAGTGGTCAGAGGGGGAAACAATGGTTTGGGAACACCAACTATCAAACAACAAGCACAATGGGGCATCAATACACTGTGGCACGGTGTGGAGACCATGCACGATGACCAACCAATGTAGGCATATGTCACTGACCATGACCAAATAATGTTACCAAGTGTGGTAAACTTGGACAACTCATAACACGAGTCACAAATGGTCAGGGTGGAAGATAATGGTTTGTGAATACTAGTTATCAACTAGCAAGTACAAACACCTTCAATATGTAGTGGCACAATGTGGCTACAATGCACAGTGACCAACCAAAGTCTGCATATGTCACTAACCACGACCAACAAATTTCACTTCATGTGATCGACGTTGAAAATGCATAACACGATTCACAAATGGTCAGAGGGGGAAACAATGGGTTGTGAACACTAGTTATCAACCAGCAAGTACAAAGACCTTCAATAAGCAGTAGCATGGTATGGCTAGCGTGCACAGTGACCAACCAAAGGATGCATACGTCACTGACTACGACCGAATAAGTCCACGATGCGTGGTCAACATTGACAACTCGTAACACGAGTCACAAATGGTCAGAGGGAGAGACAATGGTTTTGAAAGCCTATGTATTGACTAGAAAGGACAAAGAACTTCAATACGTAGTGGCACGGTGTGGCTAATATGCACACCAAACAACCAAACTAGGCATATGTCACTGATCATGACCAGAGAATTTCAATAAGGGTGGTCAACTTTGACCAACCATAACACGAGTCACAAACGGTCAGGAGAGGAAACAATGCTATGGGAATATCGGTTCTCAACTACCAAGTACAACGACCGTCAATCAGTAGTAGCACGGTGTGGCTACCATGCACAATGACCGACCAAAGTGGGCATATATATTGCCTTTGAGCAAAGAAATACGTTGTGTGTGGTCAACGCTAACAACTCACAATACGAGTCGCAAATGGTCAGAGGGGGAAACAATGGTTTGGGAACACCAGGTATCAAATAGCAAGCACAAGGGGCTTCAATACGTTGTGGCACGGTGTGGAGACCATGCACAATGACCAACCAAAGTAGGCATATGTCACTGACCATGACCAAATAATGCCACTAAGTGTGGTAAAATTTGACAACTCATAACACGAGTCACAAATGGTCAGGGTGGAAGATAATGGGTTGTGAATACTAGTTATCGACTAGCAAGTACAAACACCTTCAATATGTAGTGGCACAATGGTGCTACAATGCACAGTGACCAACCAAAGTATGCATATGTCACTAACCATGACCAACAAATTTCACTTCATGTGGTCAAGTTTGAAAACGCATAACACGATTCACAAATGGTCAGAGGGGGAAACAATGGGTTGTGAACACTAGTTATCAACCAGCAAGTACAAAGACCTTCAACAAGCAGTGGCACGGTATGGCTAGCGTGCACAGTGACCAACCAAAGGATGCATAAGTCACTGACAACGATCGAATAAGTCCAGTATGTGTGGTCAACATTGACAACTCATTACACGAGTCACAAATGATCAGAGGGAGAGACAATGGTTTGGGAAGCCTATGTATTGACTAGAAAGGACAAAGAACTTCAATACGTAGTGGCACGGTGTGGCTAATACGCACACCAAACAACCAAACTAGGCATATGTCACTGATCATGACCAGAGAATCTCAATAAGGGTGGTCAACATTGACCAACCATAACACGAGTCACAAACGGTCAGGAGAGGAAACAATGCTATGGGAATATCGGTTCTCAACTACCAAGTACAACGACATTCAGTCAGTAGTAGCACGGTGTGGCTACCATGCACAATGACCGACCAAACTAGGCATATGTACTGCCTTTGACCAGAGAAATCCGCTGTGTGTGGTCAACGTTGACAACTCATAATACGATTCACAAATGGTCAGAGGGGGGAACAATGGTTTGGGAACACCAACTATCAAACAGCAAGCACAATGGGACATCAATACGCTGTGGCACGGTGTGGAGACCATGCACGATGACCAACCAAAGTAGGCATTTGTCACTGACCATGACCCAATAATGATACCAAGTGTGGTAAACTTTGACAGCTCATAACACGTGTCACAAATGGTCAGGGTGGAAGATAATGGTTTGTGAATACTAGTTATCGACTAGCAAGTACAAATACCTTCAATATGTAGTGGCATAATGTGGCTTCAATGCACAGTGACCAACCAAAGTATGCAGATGTCACTAACCATGACCAACAAATTTCACTTCATGTGGTCAACGTTGAAAACGCATAACACGAGTCACAAATGGCCAGAGGGGAAAACAATGCATTGGGAACACTAGTTAACAACTAGCAAGTACAAAGACCTTCAACAAGCAGTGGCACGGTATGGCTAGCGTGCACAATGACCAACCAAAGGATGCGAACGTCAGTGACTATGACCGAATAAGTCCACTATGTGTGGTCAACGTTGACAACTCATAATACGAGTCACAAATGGTCAGAGGGGGAAACAATGGTTTGGGAACACCAGGTATCAAATAGCAAGCACAAGGGGCTTCAATACGTTGTGGCACGGTGTGGAGACCATGCACAATGACCAACCAAAGGATGCGAACGTCAGTGACTATGACCGAATAAGTCCACTATGTGTGGTCAACGTTGACAACTCATAATACGAGTCACAAATGGTCAGAGGGGGAAACAATGGTTTGGGAACACCAGGTATCAAATAGCAAGCACAAGGGGCTTCAATACGTTGTGGCACGGTGTGGAGACCATGCACAATGACCAACCAAAGGATGCGAACGTCAGTGACTATGACCGAATAAGTCCACTATGTGTCGTCAACATTGACAACTCATTACACGAGTCACAAATGATCAGAGGGAGAGACAATGGTTTGGGAAGCCTATGTATTGACTAGAAAGGACAAAGAACTTCAATACGTAGTGGCACGGTGTGGCTAATATGCACACCAAACAACCAAACTAGGCATATGTCACTGATCATGACCAGAGATTTTCAATATGGGTGGTCAACATTGACCAACCATAACACGAGTCACAAACGGTCAGGAGAGGAAACAATGCGATGGGAATATTGGTTCTCAACTACCAAGTACAATGACCGTCAATCAGTAGTAGCACAGTGTGGCTACCATGCACAATGACCGACCAAAGTAGACATATATACTGTTTTTGAACAAAGAAATCCGCTATGTGTGGTCAATGTTGACAACTCATAATACGAGTCACAAATGGTCAGAGGGGGAAGCAATGGTTTGGGAACACTACGTATCGAAAAGCAAGCACAAGGGGCTTAAATACGTTGTGGCACAGTGTGAAGACCATGCACGATGACCAACCAAAGTAGGCATACGTCACATACTATGACCAAATAATGCCACTAAGTGTGGTAAACTTTGACAACTCATAACACGAGTCACAAATGGTCAGGGTGGAAGATAATGGTTTGTGAATACTAGTTATCGACTAGCAAGTACAAACACCTTCAATAAGTAGTGGCACAATGTGGCTACAATGCACAGTGACCAACCAAAGTATGCATATATCACTAACCATGACCAATAAATTTCACTTCATGTGGTCAACATTGAAAACGCATAACACGATTCACAAATGGTCAGAGGGGGAAATAATGGGTTGTGAACACTAGTTATCAACCAGCAAGTACAAAGACCTTCAACAAGCAGTGGCACGGTATGGCTAGCGTGCACAGTGACCAATCAAAGGATGCATACGTCACTGACTACGACCGAAAAAGTCCACTATGTGTGGTCAACATTGACAACCCATAACACGAGTCACAAATGGTCAGAGGGAGAGACAATGGTTTGGAAAGCCTATGTATTGACTAGGAAGGACAAAGAACTTCAATACGTATCGGCACGGTGTGGCTAATATGCACACTAAACAACCAAACTAGGCATATGTCACTGATCATGACCAGAGAATTTCAATAAGGGTGGTCAACTTTGACCAACCATAACACGAGTCACAAACTGTCAGGAGAGGAAACGATGCTATGGGAATATCGGTTCTCAACTACCAAGTACAACGACCTTCAGTCAGTAGGAGCATGGTGTGGCTACCATGCACAATGGCCGACCAAACTAGGCATATGTACTGCCTTTGACCAAAGAAATCCGCTGTGTGTGGTCAACGTTGACAACTCATAATACAAGTCACAAATGGTCAGAGGGGGAAACAATGGTTTGGGAACACCAACTACCAAACAGCAAGCACAATGGGGCATCAATACGCTGTGGCACGGTGTGGAAACCATGCACGACGACCAACCAAAGTAGGCATATGTCACTGACCATGACCAAATAATGTTACCAAGTGTGGTAAACGTTGACAACTCATAACACAAGTCACAAATGGTCAGGGTGGAAGATAATGGTTTGTGAATACTAGTTATCGACTAGCAAGTACAAATACCTTCAATATGTAGTGGCACAATGTGGCTTCAATGCACAGTGACCAACCAAAGTATGCAGATATCACTAACCATGACCAACAAATTTCCCTTCATGTGGTCAACGTTGAAAACGCATAACACGAGTCACAAATGGTCAGAGGGGAAAACAATGCGTTGGGAACACTAGTTAACAACTAGCAAGTACAAAGACCTTCAACAAGGAGTGGCACGGTATGGCTAGCATGCACAGTGACAAATCAAAGGATGCATACGTCACTGACTACGACCGAAAACGTCCACTATGTGTGGTCAACATTGACAACTCATAACACGAGTCACAAATGGTCAGAGGGAGAGACAATGGTTTGGGAAGCCTATGTATTGACTAGAAAAGACAAAGAACTTCAATACGTAGTGGCCCGGTGTGGCTAATATGCACACTTAACAACCAAACTAGGCATATGTCACTGATCATGACCAGAGAATTTCAATATGGGTGGTCAACGTTGACCAATCATAACACGAGTCACAAACGGTCAAGAGAGGAAACAATGCTATGGGAATATCGGTTCTCAACTACCAAGTACAACGACATTCAGTCAGTAGTAGCACGGTGTGGCTACCATCCACAATGACCGACCAAACTAGGCACATGTACTGCCTTTGACCAGAGAAATATGCTGTGTGTGGTCAACGTTGACAACACATAATCCGAGTCACAAATGGTCAGAGGGGGAAATAATGGTTTGGGAACACCAACTATCAAACAGCAAGGACAACGGGGCATCAATACGCTGTGGCACGGTGTGGAGACCATGCACGAGGACCAACCAAAGTAGGCATATGTCGCTGACCATGACCAAATGATGTTATCAAGTGTGGTAAACTTTGACAACTCATAACACAAGTCACAAATGGTCAGGGTGGAAGATAATGGTTTGTGAATACTAGTTATCGACTAGCAAGTACAAATACCTTCAATATGTAGTGGCACAATGTGGCTTCAATGCACAGTGACCAACCAAAGTATGCAGATGTCACTAACCATGACCATCAAATTTCCCTTCATGTTGTCAACGTTGAAAATGCATAACACGAGTCACATATGGTCCGAGGGGAAAACAATGCGTTGGGAACACTAGTTAACAACTGGCAAGTACAAAGACCTTCAACAAGCAGTGGCACGGTATGGCTAGCGAGCACAGTGACCAATCAAAGAATGCATAGGTCACTGACTACGACCGAAAACGTCCACTATGTGTGGTCAACATTCAACACTCATAACACGAGTCACAAATGGTCAGAGGGAGAGAAAATGGTTTGGGAAGCCTATGTATTGACTAGAAAGGACAAAGAACTTCAATACGTAGTGGCATGGTGAGGCTAATATGCACACCAAACAACCAAACTAGGCATATGTCACTGATCATGACCAGAGAATTTCAATATGGGTGGTCAACATTGACCAACCATAACACGAGTCACAAACGGTCAGGAGAGGAAACAATGCTATGGGAATATTGGTTCTCAACTACCAAGTACAATGACCGTCAATCAGTAGTAGCACGGTGTGGCTACCATGCACAATGACCGACCAAAGTAGACATATATACTGTTTTTGAGCAAAGAAATCCGCTGTGTGTGGTCAATGTTGACAACTCATAATACGAGTCACACATGGTCAGAGGGGGAAGCAATGGTTTGGGAACACCAGGTATCAAATAGCAAGCACAAGGGGCTTCAATACGTTGTGGCCCGGTGTGGAGACCATGCACGATGACCAACCAAAGTAGGCATATGTAACAAACCATGACCAAATAATGCCACTAAGTGTGGTAAACGTTGACAACTCATAACACGTCACAAATGGTCAGGGTGGAAGATAATGGTTTGTGAAAACTAGGTATCGACTACAAACACCTTCAATATGTAGTGACACAATGTGGCTACAATGCACAGTGACCAACCAAAGTATGCATATGTCTCTAACCATGACCAAAAAAATTCACTTCATGTGGTCAACGTTGAAAACGCATAACACGATTCACAAATGGGTAGAGGGGGAAACAATGGGTTGTGAACACTAGTTATCAACCAGCAAGTACAAAGACCTTCAACAAGCAGTGGGACCGTATGGCTAGCGTGCACAGTGACCAACCAAAGGATGCATACGTAACTGACTACGACCGAATAAGTCCACTATGTGTGGTCGACATTGAAAACTCATAACACGAGTCACAAATGGTCAGAGGGAGAGACAATGGTTTGGAAAGCCTATGTATTGACTAGAAAGGACAAAGAACTTCAATACGTAGTGGCACGGTGTGGCTAATATGCACACCAAAAAACCAAACTAGGCATATGTCACTGATCATGACCATAGAATTTCAATAAGGGTGGTCAACTTTGACCAACCATAACACGAGTCACAAATGGTCAGGAGAGGAAACAATGCTATGGGAATATCGGTTCTCAACTACCAAGTACAACGACCTTCAGTTAGTAGGAGCAAGGTGTGGCTACCATGCACAATGACCGACCAAACTAGGCATATGTACTGCCTTTGACCAAAGAAATCCGCTGTGTGTGGTCAACGTTGACAACTCAAAATACGAGTCACAAATGGTCAGAGGGGGAAACAATGATTTGGGAACACCAAGTAGCAAATAGCAAGCACAAGGGGCATCAATTTGCTCTGGCACGGTGTGGAGACCATGCACGATGACCGACCAAAGTAGGCATATGTCACTGACCATGACCAAATAATGTCACCAAGTGTGGTAAACTTTGACAACTCATACTACGAGTCACAAATGGTCAGGGTGGAAGATAATGGTTTGTGAATACTAGTTATCAACTAGCAAGTACAAATACCTTCAATATGTATTGGCACAAGTTGGCTTCAATGCACAGTGACCAACCAAAGTATGCAGATGTCACTAACCATGACCAACAAATTTCACTTCATGTGTTCAACGTTGAAAACGCATAACACGAGTCACAAATGGTCATAGGGGAAAACAATGAGTTGGGAACACTAGTTATCAATTAGCAAGTACAAAGACCTTCAACAAGCAGTGGCATGGTATGGCTAGCGTGCACAGTGACCAATCAAATGATGCATACGTCACTGACTACGACCGAATAAGTCCACTACGTGTGATCAACATTGACAACTCATAACACGAGTCACAAATGGTCAGAGGGATAGACAATGGTTTGGGAAGCCTATCTATTGACTAGAAAGGACAAAGAACTTCAATACGTAGTGGCACGGTGTGACTAATATGCACACAAAACAACCAAACTAGGCATATGTCACTGATCATGACCAGAGACTTTCAATATGGGTGGTCAACATTGACCAACCATAACACGAGTCACAAACGGTCAGGAGAGGAAACAATGCTATGGGAATATCGGTTCTCAATTACCAAGTACAACGACCTTCAGTCAGTAGTAGCACGGTGTGGCTACCATGCACAATGACCGACCAAACTAGGCATATGTACTGCCTTTGACCAGAGAAATCCGCTGTGTGTGGTCAACGTTGACAACTCATAATACGAGTCACAAATGGTCAGAGGGGGAAACAATGGTTTGGGAACACCAAGTATCAAATAGCAAGCACAAGGGGCATCAATACGCTGTGGCACGGTGTGGAGACCATGCACGATGACCAACCAAAGTAGGCATATGTCACTGACCATGACCAAATAATTTCACCAAGTGTGGTAAACTTTGACAACTCATAACACGAGTCACAAATGGTCAGGGTGGAAGATAATGGTTTGTGAATACTAGTTATCGACTAGCAAGTACGAATACCTTCAATATGTAGTGGCACAATGTGGCTTCAATGCAGAGTGACCAGCCAAAGTATGCACATGTCACTAACCATGACCAACAAATATCACTTCATGTGGTCAACGTTGGAAACGCATAACACGAGTCACAAATGGTCAGAGGGGAAAACAATGGGATGGGAACACTAGTTATCAACTAGCAAGTACAAAGACCTTCAACAAGCAGTGGCACGGTATGGCTAGCGTGCACAGTGACCAATCCAAGGATGCATACGTCACTGACTACGACCGAATAAGTCCACTATGTGTGGTCAACATTGACAACTCATAACATGAGTCACAAATGGTCAGAGCGAGAGACAATGGTTCGGGAAGCCTATCTATTGACTAGAAAGGACAAATAACTTCAATACGTAGTGGCACGTTGTGGCTAATATGCACACCAAACAACCAAACTAGGCATATGTCATTGATCATGACCAGAGAATTTCAACATGGGTGGTCAACGTTGACCAACCATAACACGAGTCACAAACGGTCAGGGGAGGAAACAATGCCATGGGAATATTGGTTCTCAACTACCAAGTACAACGACCATCAATCAGCAGTAGCACGGTGTGGCTACCATTCACAATGGCCGACCAAAGTAGGCATATATACTGCCTTTGAGCAGAGAAATTTGTTGTGTGTGGTCAACGTTGACAACTCATAATACGAGTCGCAAATGATCAGAGGGGGAAGCAATGGTTTGGGAACACCAAGTATCAAATAGCAAGCACAAGGGGCTTCAATACGTTGTGGCACGGTGTGGAGATCATGCACGATGACCAACCAAAGTAGGCATATGTCACTGACCATGACCAAATAATGTCACTAAGTGTGGTAAACTTTGACAACTCATAACACGAGTCACAAATGGTCAGGGTGGAAGATACTGGTTTGTGAATACTAGTTATCGACTAGCAAGTACAAGTACCTTCAATATGTAGTGGCACTGTGTGGCTTCAATGCACAGTGACCAACCAAATTATGCATATGTCACTAACCATGACCAACAAATTTCACTTAATGTGGTCAACGTTGAAAACGCATAACACGAGTCACAAATAGTCAGAGGGGAAAACAATGAGTTGGGAACACTAGTTATCAACTAGCAAGTACAAAGACCTTCAACAAGCAGTGGCACGATATGGCTAGCGTGCACACTGACCAACCAAAGGATGCATATGTCACTGACTACGACCAAATAAGTCCACTATGTTTGATCAACATTGACAACTCATAATACGAGTCACAAACGGTTAGAGGGAGAGACAATGGTTTGGGAAGCCTATGCATTGACTAGAAAGGACAAAGAACTTAAATACGTAGTGGCACGGTGTGGCTAATATGCACACGAAACAACCAAACTAGGCATATGTCACTGATCATGACCAGAGAATTTCAATATGGGTAGTCAACGTTGACCAACCATAACACGAGTCACAAACGGTCAGGAGAGGAAACAATACTATGGGAATATTGGTTCTCAACTACCAAGTACAGCGACCGTCAATCAGCAGTAGCGCGGTGTGGCTACCATGCATAATGACCGACCAAAGTAGGCATATATACTGCCTTTGAGCAAAGAAATCTGTTGTGTGTGGTCAACGTTGACAACTCATAATACGAGTCGCAAATGGTCAGAGGGGGAAGCAATGGTTTGGGAACACCAGGTGTCAAATAGCAAGCACAAGGGGCTTCAATACGTCGTGGCACGGTGTGGAGACCATGCACGATGACCAACCAAAGTAGGCATATGTCACTGACCATGACCAAATAATGTAACTAAGTGTGGTAAACTTTGACAACTCATAACACGAGTCACAAATGGTCAGGGTGGAAGATATTGGTTTGTGAATACTAGTTATCCACTAGCAAGTACAAATACCTTCAACATGTAGTGGCACTGTGTGGCTTCAATGCACAGTGACCAACCAAATTATGCACATGTCACTAACGTGACCAACAAATTTCACTTCATGTGGTCAACGTTGAAAACGCATAACACGAGTCACAAATGGTCAGAGGGGAAAACAATGGGTTGGGGACACTAGTTATCAACTAGCAAGTACAAAGACCTTCAACAAGCAGTGGCACGGTATGGCTAGCGTGCATAGTGACCAATCCAATGATGCATACGTCACTGACTACAACCGAATCAGTCCACTATGTGTGGTCAACATTGACAACTCATAACACGAGTCACAAATGGTCAGAGGGAGAGACAATGGTTTGGGAAGCCTATGTATTGACTAGAAAGGACAAATAACTTCAATACGTCGTGGCACGGTGTGGCTAATATGCACACCAAACAACCAAACTAGGCATATGTCACTGATCATGACCAGAGAATTTCAATATGGGCGGTCAACACTGACCAACCATAACACGAGTCACAAACGGTCAGGAGAGGAAACAATGCTATGGGAATATTGGTTCTCAACTACCAAGTACAACGACCTTCAGTCAGTAGTAGCACAATGTGGCTACCATGCACAATGACCGGCCAAAGTAGGCATATGTACTGCCTTTGACCAAAGAAATCCGCTGTGTGTGGTCAACGTTGACAACTCATAATACGAGTCACAAATGGTCAGATGGGGAAACAATGGTTTGGGAAAACCAGGTATCAAATAGCAAGCACAAGGGGCTTGAATACATTGTGGCATGGTGTGGATACCATGCACGATGTCCAACCAAAGTAGGCATATGTCACTGACCATGACCAAATAATGTCACTAAGTGTTGTAAACCTTGACAACTCACAACACGAGTCACAAATGGTCAGGGTGCAAGATAATTGTTTTTCAATACTAGTTATCAACTAGCAAGTACAAATACCTTCAATATGTAGTGGCACCGTGTGGCTACAATGCACAGTGACCAACCAGAGTATGCACATGTTACTGACCATGACCAACAAATTTCACTTCATGTGGTCAACGTTGACAACTCACAACACGAGTTGCTGATAGTCAGAGGGGGGTAACAATGGTTTGAAAACACTAGCTATCAACTAGAAAGCACAGAGACCTTCAATACATAGTGACACGGCGTGGTAATCACTGACAATGACAAACCAAACTAGGGATATGTCACTAACAATGACCAAAGAATTTCAATATGGGTGGTCAACGTTCACAACCCATAACATGAGTCACAAATGTTCAGAGGGGGAAGCAATGGTTTCAAAATGCTATGTATCTTCTAGGAAGTACAAATATCTTTTGTGTGTATTGGCACAGTGTGGCTACCGTGCACAATGACCTATCCAAGTAGGCATACATCACTGCTCATGACCAAAGAAGTTTAGTGTGTGTGGTCAACGTTCACAACTCATAATACAAGTACAAAATGGGCAGAGGGAGAAACAATGGTTTGGGAATACGTGGTATTGACTAGCAAGTACAAAGACCTTCAATAAGTGGTGGCACGGTGTGGCTACCATGCACAATGACCAACCAAAGTATTATTGTGTTACTGAATATCATAAAAAGAGTTTCACTGTGTGTTGTCAACTTTCCTTCTTACGGCTGGTCAATCGGAGCAATGGTTGAGAGGTTATTCAAGCTCGAAGTTGCAAAATCTGAAATTCCGTATGCGTCAATTCTTTATGAATAAACTAACATTGTTATCATTCATAGTTTTGAAAACTACCCTCTAATATTACACCCCCTCATTTAATGCCCTTTACACATAGGAACCCTTATAATGTCATTTGGACATCATATGAATACCGTGTGAGTTGGCTTAGTGATTATAGAGTTAGATTCTGTAGCGGTAGGTCCTAGGTTTGAGTCCTCGTACGCGCAATATAGAATAGGCTTGCGACCTGGGGGGGGGGGGTGCGGCCGTGTTGTGATACCTCAACTCTACCTTCGAGCCTAAGCCGTGGAGGGGTAGGGGGGTGTCATAATGCGGTCGCAAATCTGTCCTCCAGGTTGTCCACGGAACATCCCTCTAGGGGGGTGGGAGGGAGTATTCCAGTGAAGGCACCTACGCGTAACAGATCAACAAAAACCGACCTGGTGTCAAAGGAAGAAACCTTTTGCTATTTATTGACTAGCAAGTGCAAAGAATATCAACAAGTAGTGGAACGGTGTGGCTACCATGCACAATGACCAACCAGATTAGGCATGTTCCACTTACCATGACCAAATAATTTTACTATGTGTGGTCAGCGTTGACAACCCATAACATGGGTCACAAATTGTTGGAGGGGGAAACAATGGGTTGGGAATAGTAGATACCAACCACCAAGTACAACGACCTTCAGTCAGCAGTAGCACGGTGTGGCTACCATGCACAATGACCAACCAAACTAGGCATATGTACTGCCTTTGACCAAAGAAATCTGCTGTGTGTGGTCAACGTTGACAACTCATAATACCAGTCACAAACGGTCAGAGGGGGAACCAATGGTTTGGGAACACCAAATATCAAATAGCAAGCACAAGGGGCTTCAATACGCTGTCGCACGGTGTGGAGACCATGCACGATGACCAACCAAAGTAGGCATATGTCACTAACCATGACCAAATAACGTCACCAAGTGTGGTAAACGTTGCCAACTCACAACACGAGTCACAAATGGTCAGGGTGGACGACAATGGTTTGTGAATACTAGTTATCGACTAGCAAGTACAAATACCTTCAATATGTAGTGGCACAATGTGGCTTCAATGCACATTGACCAACCAAAGTATGCATATGTGACTAACCATTACCAGCAAATTTCACTTCATGTGGTCAACCTTGAAAACACATAACACGAGTCACAAATGGTCAGAGGGGAGTATAATGCGTTGGGAACACTAGTTATCAACTAGCAAGTACAGATATCTTCAACAAGCAGTGGCACGGTATGACTAGCGTGCACAGTGACCAAGCAAAGGATGCATACGTCACTGACTACGACTGAATAAGTCCACTATGTGTGGTCAACATTGACAACTCATAACACGAGTCACAAATGATCCGAGGGAGAGACAATGGTTTGGAAAGCCTATATATTGACTAGAAAGGACAAAGAACTTCAATACGTAGTGGCACGTTGTGGCTAATATGCACACAAAACAACCAAACTAGGCATATGTCACTGAACATGACCAGAGAATTTCAATAAGGGTGGTCAACGTTGACCAACCATAACACGAGTCACAAACGGTCAGGGAAGGAAACAATGCTATGGGAATATCGGTTCTCAACTACCAAGTACAATGACCTTCAGTCAGTAGGAGCATGGTGTGGCTACCATGCACAATGACCAACCAAACTAGGCATATGTACTGCCTTTGACCAAAGTAATCCGCTGTGTGTGGTCAACGTTGACAACTTATAATACGAGTCACAAATGGTCAGAGGGGGAAACAATGGTTTGGGACCACCAAGTAGCAAATCGAAAGCACAAGGCGCATCAATACGCTATGGCACGGTGTGGAGACCATGCAGGATGACCGACCAAAGTAGGCACATGTCACTGACAATGACCAAATAATGTCACCAAGTGTGGTAAATGTTGACAACTCATAACACAAGTCACAAATGGTCAGGGTGGAAGATAATGGTTTGTGAATACTAGTTATCGACTAGCAAGTATAAATACCTTTAATATATAGTGGCACAATGTGGCTTCAATGCACAGTGATCAACCAAAGTATGCAGATGTCACTAACCATGACCAACAAATTTCACTTCATGTGGTCAACGTTGAAAACACATAACACGAGTCACAAATGGTCAGAGGGGAAAACAATGGGTTGGGAACACTAGTTATCAACTAGCAAGTACAAAGACCTTCAACAAGCAGTGGCACGGTATGGCTAGCGTGCACAGTGACCAACCAAAGGATGCATNAACAATGGTTTGGGAACACCAAGTATCAAATAGCAAGCACAAGGGGCTTCAATACGCTGTGGCACGGTGTGGAGACTATGCACGATGACCAACCAAAGTATGCATATGTCACTGACCATGCCCAAATAATGTCACTAAGTGTGGTAAACATTGACAACTCATAACACGAGTCACAAATGGTCAGGGTGGTAGATAATGGTTTGTGAATACTAGGTATCGACTAGCAAGTACAAATACCTTCAATATGTAGTGGCACAACCTGGCTTCAATACACAGTGACCAACCAAAGTATGCATATGTTACTAACCATGAGCAACAAATTTCACTTCATGTGGTCAACGTTGAAAACACATAACACGAGTCACAAATGGTCAGAGGGGAAAACAATGGGTTGGGAACACTAGTTATCAACTAGCAAGTACAAAGACCTTCAACAAGCAGGGGCACGGTATGGCTAGCGTGCACAGTGACCAAACCAAGGATGCATACGTCACTGGCTACGACCGAATATGTCCACTACGTGTGGTCAACTTTGACAGCTCATAATAAGAGTCACAAATGGTCAGAGGGAGAGGCAATGGTTTGGGAAGCCTATGTATTGGCTATAAAGGACAAAGAACTTCAATACGTAGTGGCACGGTGTGGCTAATATGCACACAAAATAACCAAACTAGGCATATGTCACTGATCATGACCAGAGAATTTCAATATGGGTGGTCAATGTTGACCATCGATAACACGAGCCAAAAACGGTCAGGAGAGGAAACAATTCTATGGGAATATTGGTTCTCAACTACCAAGTACAACGACCGTCAATCAGCAGTAGCACGGTGTGGCTACCATGCACAATGATCGACCAAAGTAGGCATATGTACTGCCTTTGAGCAAAGAAATCCGTTGTGTGTGGTCAACGTTGACAACTCATAATACGAGTCCCAACTGGTCAGAGGGGGAAGCAATGGTTTGGGAACACCATGTATCAAATAGCAAGCACAAGGGGCTTCAATACGTTGTGGCATGGTGTGGGACCATGCACGATGACCAACCAAAGTAGGCATATGTCACTGACCATGACAAAAAAATGTCACTAAGTGTGGTAAACGTTGACAACTCATAACACGAGTCACAAATGGTCAGGGTGGAAGATAATGGTTTGTGAATACTAGTTATCGACTAGAAAGTACAAATACCTTCAATATGTAGTGGCACTGTGTGGCTTCAATGCACAGTGACCAACCAAGTTATGCATATGTCACTAACCATGACCAACAAATTTCACTTCATGTGGTCAACGTTGAAAACGCATAACACGAGTCACAAATGGTCAGAGGGGAAAACAATGGGTTGGGAACACTAGTTATCAACTAGCAAGTACAAAGACCTTCAACAAGCAGTGGGATGGTATGGCTAGCGTGCACAGTGACCAACCAAAGGATGCATACGTCACTGACTACGACCGAATAAGTCCACTATGTGTGGTCAATATTGACAACTCATAACGCGAGTCACAAATGATCAGAGGGGGAGACAATGGTTTGGGAAGCCTGTGTATTGACTACAAAGGACAAAGAACTTCAATACGTAGTGGCACGGTGTGGCTAATATGCACACCAAACAACCAAACTAGGCATATGTCACTGATCATGACCAGAGAATTTCAATATGGGTGGTCAAAATTGACCAACCATAACACGAGTCACAAACGGTGAGGAGAGGAAACTATGCTATGGGAATATTGGTTCTCAACTATCAAGTACAATGACCGTCAATCAGTAGTAGCACGGTGTGGCTACCATGCACAATGACCGACCAAAGTAGAAATATATATATATATTGCCTTCGAGCAAAGAAATCCGCTATGTGTGGTCAATGTTGACAACTCATAATACGAGTCACAAATGGTCAGAGGGGGAAGCAATGGTTTGGGAACACCAGGTATCAAATAGCAAGCACAAGGGGCTTCAATACGTTGTGGCACGATGTGGAGACCATGCACGATGACGAACCAAAATAGGCATACGTCACAAACCATGACCAAATAATGCCACTAAGTGTGGTAAACTTTGACAACTCATAACACAAGTCACAAATGGTCAGGGTGGAAGATAATGGTTTGTGAATACTAGTTATCGACTAGCAAGTACAAACACCTTCAATCAGTAGTGGCACAATGTGGCTACGATACACATTGACCAACCAACATATGCATATGTCACTAACCATGACCAACAAATTTCACTTCATGTGGTCAACGTTGAAAACGCATAACACAATTCACAAATGGCCAGAGGGGGGAAAAATGGGTTGTGAACACTAGTTATGAACCAGCAAGTACACAGACCTTCAACAAGCAGAGGCACGGTATGGCTAGCGTGCACAGTGACCAACCAAAGGATGCATACGTCACTAACTACGACCGAATAAGTCCACTATGTGTGGTCAACATTGACAACTCATAACACGAGTCACAAACCATCAGAGGGAGAGACAATGGTCTGGAAAGCCTATGTATTGACAAGAAAGGACAAAGAACTTCAATACGTAGTGGCACGTTGTGGCTAATGTGCACACGAAACGACCAAACTAGGCATGTGTCACTGATCATGACCAGAGACTTTCAATATGGGTGGTCAACATTGACCAACCATAACACGAGTCACAAACGTTCAGGAGAGGAAACAATGATATGGGAATATTTGTTCTCAACTACCAAGTACAACGACCATCAATCAGTAGTCGCACAGTGTGGCTACCATGCACAATGACCGACCAAAGTAGGCATATGTACTGCCTTTGACCAAACAAATCCGCTGTGTGTGGTCAACGTTGACAACTCATAATATGAGTCACAAATGGTCAGAGAGGGAAGCAATGGTTTGGTAACACCAGGTATCACATAGCAAGCACAAGGGGCTTCAATACGTTGTGGCACGGTTTGGAGACCATGCACAATGACCAACCAAAGTAGGCATATGTCACTGACCATGACCAAATAATGCCACTAAGTGTGGTAAACTTTGACAACTCATAACACGAGTCACAAATGGTCAGGGTGGAAGATAATGGTTTGTGAATACTAGTTATTGACTAGCAAGTACAAACATCTTCAATATGTAGTGGCACAATGTGGCTACAATGCACAGTGACCAACCAAAGTATGCATATGTCACTAACCATGACCAACAAATTTCACTTCATGTGGTCAACGTTGAAAACGCATATTACGATTCACATGTGGTCAGAGGGGGAAACAATGGGTTGTGAACACTAGTTATCAACCAGCAAGTACAAAGACCTTCAACAAGCAGTGGCACGGTATGGCTAGCGTGCAAAGTGACCAACCAAAGGATGCATACGTCACTGACTACGACCAAATAAGTCCACAATGTGTGGTCAACATTGACAACTCATAACACGAGTCATAAATGAACAGAGGGAGAAACAATGGTTTGGGAAGCCTATGTATTGACTAGAAAGGATAAAGAACTTCAATACGTAGTGACACGGTGTGGCTATTATGCACACCAAACAACCAAACTAGGCATATGTCACTGATCATGACCAGAGAATTTGAATAAGGGTGGTCAACGTTGACAAATCATAACACGAGTCACAAACGGTCAGGAGATGAAACAATGCTACGGGAATATCGGTTCTCAACTACCAAGTACAACGACCTTCAATCAGTAGTAGCACGGTGTGGCTACCATGCACAATGACCGACCAAAGTAGGCATATGTACTGCCTTTGACCAAAGAAATCCGCTGTGTGTGGTCAACGTTGACAACTCATAATACGAGTCACAAATGGTCAGAGGGGGAAGCAATGGTTTGGGAACACCAGGTATCAAATAGCAAGCACAAGGGGCTTCAGTACGTTGTGGCACGGTGTGGAGACCATGCACGATGACCAATCAAAGTAGGCATATGTCACAAACCATGACCAAATAATGCCACTAAGTGTGGTAAACTTTGACACCTCATAACATGAGTCACAAATGGTCAGGGTGGAAGATAATGGTTTGTGAATTCTAGTTATCGACTAGCAAGTACAAACACCTTCAATATGTAGTGGCACAATGTGCCTATTATGCACAGTGACCAACCAAAGTATGCATTTGTCACTAACCATGACCAACAAATTTCACTTCATGTGGTCAACGTTGAAAACGCATAACACGATTCACCAATGGTCAGAGGGGGAAACAATGGATTGTGAACACTAGTTATCAACCAGCAAGTACAAAGACCTTCAACAAATAGTGGCACGATATGGCTAGCGTGCACAGTGACCAACCAAGGGATGCATACGTCACTGACTACGACCGAATAAGTCCACTATGTGTGGTCAACATTGACAACTCATAACACGAGTCACAAATGATCAGAGGGGGAGACAATGGTTTGGGAAGCCTATGTATTGACTAGAAATGACAAAGAACTTCAATACGTAGTGGCAAGGTGTTGCTAATATGCACACCAAACTGTTGAATGCGTTTGTCCCTTGTTCAGTGTTGTCGGACGGATCAGGAATACTCTGCCCCTTGTGGATGTATGACCCCTAGATCCGTTGTAGTGTGACTCAACTATGCTCTGTCTTTTGTGAGATATGACCTGTGAGTACACCATGTGGGTGAATGGTTACCTTGGCCATTTTGTTGATTTGGCCAAGTGAGAGGTCATGAGGTTGATCATGGCCCCATGCATATCTTCTTTGCTGTGGAAGCTTCCAAGAAAGAAAGTCCGTAGATTCTTGGACGCTACATGGTTGGTCTGTCACCTTGGCACTAGGATGCTTATGTGTCAAGCCCACAGTGCAAGTCTATTGGTGACGTGGCTGGTTCAGGCCACATCCCAGGAATGTGCTTTTGAGTTCTAGGACTAGACAGACAGCTATGAAAGGATTTGTCTTGCATGCTGATCAATCAACCATTGCTTGATGCTCTCTTGCGTATTGACGACCTGAGCTCTTCTTGAGATGTAATGCTAAGGCGTTAGTACTCTTGAAGGTGAAGTGTATGCCTGATTAAGTTTGGGGTGCATGACACATGTCAACAAAGGAAGAAGGCCTAAAAACCGTTGTGAGCTTTTCGGTTTTGCGGCTTCTCTGTCAGAGGTGGTTAGCTCGGTAGCTAACAAAGGGTTATGGGCCCACTCCTCTGGTTAGGGAAGTTTCACGCATGCAACCGCTAAGGTCACAAGCAGTGAGAGCGCCTTCGCTCTCACCCAACTTCTCTATTTGTAGGGCAACATCAGCAGGAGGGGAATGCAACACATCTGCACTTTTCTACCTTGGGAGCTGATATCAGCCTACATCAGCCTACATCAGCCTACATCTGCTTGCAACGGCCAACGGTAACAGGGGAAGCAGTTTCCTCTTCTTACCAACAGCCTACAGCGGCCTCAAATACAGGTCCATCGGCATCAACAACAGGTGCAGCAGCTGAAGCAGTTGTAGTTGTGGGGATGGCAGGGACAGGGGAACCAGGGAATCATTTGCCCATCCTCAAGTTTGATGGAGAGGGGTTTGCACTCTGGAAGTGGCAGTTTGAGATCATCATGGATGACAGAGATCTGCTATGATATTTTGACGGAAGTATCCCAGCACCAAAGGAGGAGGGTGCTGACCTTGTGGCATGGGTCAATCTCAACAAGAAGTCTCCCGCCATTCTTGTGTCCTCCATACAACCCTCAGTCCTTTCGCACATCAGCGGTTGTACAGTGGCAGCCGCGGCATACGCCAAACTCGGCAAGGTGTTTCAGTCCTCCTCACTTGCCAACCGTCTCTTCATTCTACAAAACCTCATCAGNTCATGCAGAAGTTTGAGACGCTCTTGCAACAAGCCACCGGCATGGGGTGGGACCTGAAATCCGACATGCAGGCCATGATCTTTCTGATGACGCTGCCGGAAAGTTGGGGCCCCATGATAACAGTGATTGGAGGGTGGACTGAAGATCTAGTTTCCTACACCACCGTCTCTGAGTATGTGCGGAATGAAGCCATGCGTCGTAGCAGTAGTGAAGCAAACATGGCTGCCTTTGCCTCACAGAGCAGCGGCACCTTCCGCAATACCTCATCCTCTGGATACAAGGGAAACAACAGCACTAGCAACAGTGGAAGGGGTGCAAAGCGCCAAGGAAACTGCCGGTATGGCTAGCGTGCACAGTGACCAACCAAAGGATGCATACGTCACTGACTACGACTGAATAAGTCCACTATGTGTGATCAACAATGACAACTCATAACACGAGTCACAAATGGTCAGAGGGAGAGACAATGGTTTGGGAAGCCTATGTATTGACTAGAAAGGAAAAAGAACTTCAATACGTAGTGGCATGGTGTGGCTAATATGCACACAAAACAACCAAACTAGGCATATGTCACTCATCATGACCAGAGACTTTCAATATGGGTGGTCAACATTGACCAACGAGAACACGAGTCACAAACGGTCAGAAGAGGAAACAATGCTATGGGAATATTGGTTCTCAACTACCAAGTACAACGACCGTCAATCAGTAGTAGCACGGTGTGGCTACCATGCACAATGACCGAGCAAAGTAAGCCTATATACTGCCTTTGAGCAAAGAAATCCGTTGTGTGTGGTCAACGTTGACAACTCATAATACGAGTCGCTTATGGTTAGATGGGGAAGCAATGGTTTGGGAACACCATGTATCAAATAGCAAGCACAAGGGGCTTCAATACGTTGTGGCACGGTGTGGAGACCATGCACGATGACCAACCAAAGAAGGCATATGTCACTGACCATGACCAAATATTGTCACTAAGTGTGGTAAACTTTGACACCTCATAACATGAGTCACAAATGGTCAGGGTGGAAGATAATGGTTTGTGAATTCTAGTTATCGACTAGCAAGTACAAACACCCTCAATATGTAGTGGCAGAATGTGGCTACTATGCACAGTGACCAACCAAAGTATGCATTTGTCACTAACCATGACCAACAAAATTCACTTCATGTGGTCAATGTTGAAAATGCATAACACGATTCACAAATGGTCAGAGGGGGAAACAATGGGTTGTGAACACTAGTTATCAACCAACAAGTACAAAGACCTTCAACAAGCAGTGGCTCGGTATGGCTAGCGTGCACAGTGACCAACCAAAGGATGCATACGTCACTGTTTACGACCAAATAAGTCCACTATGTGTGGTCAACATTGACAGCTCATAACACGAGTCACAAATGATCAGATGGAGAGACAATGGTTTGGGAAGCCTATGTATTGACTAGAAAGGACAAAGAACTTCAACACGTAGTGGCACGGCATGGCTAATATGCACACCAAACAACCAAACTAGGCATATGTCACTGATTATGACCAGAGAATTTCAATAAGGGTGGTCAACGTTGACCAACCATAACACGAGTCACAAACGGTCAGGAGAGGAAACAATGCTATGGGAATATCGGTTCTCAACTACCAAGTACAACGACCTTCAGTCAGTAGTAGCACGGTGTGGCAACCATGCACAATGACCGACCAAACTAGGCATATGTACTGTCTTTGACCAGAGAAATCCGCTGTGTGTGGTCAACGTTGACAACTCATAATACGAGTCACAAATGGTCAGAGGGGGAAACAATGGT
>SZWC01006385.1:47790-85286 GCA_023375785.1 Penium margaritaceum | reverse complement strand
GGGCGGCCGTGTTGTGATACCTCAACTCTACCTTCGAGCCTAAGCCGTGGGGGGGTAGGGGGTGTGTCATAATACGGTCGCAAATCTGTCCTCCAGGTCGTCCACGGAACATCCCTCTAGGGGGGTGGGAGGGAGTATTCCAGTGAAGGCACCTACGCGTAACAAATCAACAAGAACCAACCTGGTGTCAAAGGGAGAAACCCTTTGCTATTTATTGACTAGCAAGTGCAAAGAATTTCAACAAGTAGTGGAACGGTGTGGCTACCATGCACAATTACCAACCAGATTAGGCATGTGCCACTTAGCATGACCAAATAATTTTACTATGTCTGGTCAACGTTGACAACTCATAATACGAGTCACAAATGGTCAGAGGGGGAAACAATTGATTGGGAATACCAAATATCAAATAGCAAGCACAAGGGGCTTCAATACGCTGTGGCACGGTGTAGAGACCATGCACGATGACCAACCAAAGAAGGCATATGTCACTGACCATGACAAAATAATGTCACCAAGTGTGGTAAACGTTGACAACTCACAACACGAGTCACAAATGGTCAGGGTGGAAGATAATGGTTTGTGAATACTAGTTATCGACTAGCAAGTACAAATACCTTCAATATGTAGTGGCACAATGTGGCTTCAATGCACATTGACCAACTAAAGTATGCATATGTCACTAACCATGACCAACAAATTTCACTTCATGTGGTCAACGTTGAAAACGCATAACACGAGTCACAAATGGTGAGAGGGGAAAACAATGCATTGGGAACACTAGTTATCAACTAGCAAGTACAAAGACCTTCAACAAGCAGTGACACGGTATGGCTAGCGTGCACAGTGACCAACCAAAGGATGCATACGTCACTGACTACGACCGAATAAGTCCACTATGGGTGGTCAACATTGACAACTCATAACACGAGTCACAAATGGTCAGAGGGAGAGACAATGGTTTGGGAAGCCTATGTATTGACTAGAAAGGACAACGAACTTCAATACGTAGTGGCACGGTGTGCCTAATATGCACACCAAACAACCAAACTAGGCATGTGTCACTGATCATGACCAGAGAATTTCAATATGGGTGGTCAACATTGACCAACCATAACACGAGTCACAAACGGCCAGGATAGGAAACAAAGCTATGGAAACATTGGTTCTCAACTACCAAGTACAATGACCATCAATCAGTAGTAGCACGGTGTGGCTACCATGCACAATGTCCGACCAAAGTAGGCATATGTACTGCCTTTGACCAAAGAAATCCGCTGTGTGTGGTCAACATTGACAACTCATAATACGAGTCATAAATGGTCAGAGGGGGAAGCAATGGTTTGGGAACATCAGGTATCAAATAGCAAGCACAAGGGGCTTCAATACGTTGTGGCACGGTGTGGAGACCATGCACGATGACCAACCAAAGAAGCCATATGTCACAAACCATGACCAAATAATGCCACTAAGTGTGGTAAACTTTGACAACTCATAACACGAGTCACAAATGGTCAGGGTGGAAGATAATGGTTTGTGAATACAAGTTATGGACTAGCAAGTACAAACACCTTCAATATGTAGTGGCACAATGTGGCTACAATGCACAGTGACCAACCAAAGTATGCATATGTCACTAACCATGACCAACAAATTTCACTTCATGTGGTCAACGTTGAAAACACATAACACGATTCACAAATGGTCAGAGGGGGAAACAATAGGTTGTCAACACTAGTTATCAACCAGCAAGTGCAAAGACCTTCAACAAGCAGTGGCACGGTATGGCTAGCGTGTACAGTGACCAACCAAATGATGCATACATCACTGACTACGACCGAATAAGTCCACTATGTGTGGTCAACATTGAGAAGTGATAACACGAGCCACAAATGATCAGAGGGAGACACAATGGTTTGGGAAGCCTATGTATTGACTAGAAAGGACAAAGAACTTCAATACGTAGTGGCACGGTGTGGCTAATGTGCACAACAAACAACCAAACTAGGCATATGTCACTGATCATGACCAGAGAATTTCAATATGGGTGGTCAACATTGACCAACCATAACACGAGTCACAAACGGTCAGGAGAGGAAACAATGCTATGGGAATATTGGTTCTCAACTACCAAGTACAACGACCGTCAATCAGTAGTAGCACGGTGTGGCTACCATGCACAATGTCCGACCAAAGTAGGCATATGTACTGCCTTTGACCAAAGAAATCCGCTGTGTGTGGTCAACATTGACAACTCATAACACGAGTCACAAATGGTCAGGGTGGAAGATAATGGTTTGTGAATACTAGTTATCGACTAGCAAGTACAAATACCTTCAATATGTAGTGGCACAATGTGGCTTCAATGCACATTGACCAACTAAAGTATGCATATGTCACTAACCATGACCAACAAATTTCACTTCATGTGGTCAACGTTGAAAACGCATAACACGATTCACAAATGGTCAGAGGGGGAAACAATGGATTGTGAACACTAGTTATCAACCAGCAAGTACAAAGACCTTCAACAAGCAGTGGCACGGTATGGCTAGCGTGCACAGTGACCAACCAAAGGATGCATACGTCACTAACTACAACCGAATAAGTCCACTATGTGTGATCGACATTGACAACTCATAACACGAGTCACAAATGGTCAGGGTGGAAGATAATGGTTTGTGAATACTAGTTATCGACTAGCAAGTACAAATACCTTCAATATGTAGTGGCACAATGTGGCTTCAATGCACATTGACCAACTAAAGTATGCATATGTCACTAACCATGACCAACAAATTTCACTTCATGTGGTCAACGTTGAAAACGCATAACACGATTCACAAATGGTCAGAGGGGGAAACAATGGATTGTGAACACTAGTTATCAACCAGCAAGTACAAAGACCTTCAACAAGCAGTGGCACGGTATGGCTAGCGTGCACAGTGACCAACCAAAGGATGCATACGTCACTAACTACAACCGAATAAGTCCACTATGTGTGATCGACATTGACAACTCATAACACGAGTCACAAATGGTCAGGGTGGAAGATAATGGTTTGTGAATACTAGTTATCGACTAGCAAGTACAAATACCTTCAATATGTAGTGGCACAATGTGGCTTCAATGCACATTGACCAACTAAAGTATGCATATGTCACTAACCATGACCAACAAATTTCACTTCATGTGGTCAACGTTGAAAACGCATAACACGATTCACAAATGGTCAGAGGGGGAAACAATGGATTGTGAACACTAGTTATCAACCAGCAAGTACAAAGACCTTCAACAAGCAGTGGCACGGTATGGCTAGCGTGCACAGTGACCAACCAAAGGATGCATACGTCACTAACTACAACCGAATAAGTCCACTATGTGTGATCGACATTGACAACTCATAACACGAGTCACAAATGGTCAGGGTGGAAGATAATGGTTTGTGAATACTAGTTATCGACTAGCAAGTACAAATACCTTCAATATGTAGTGGCACAATGTGGCTTCAATGCACATTGACCAACTAAAGTATGCATATGTCACTAACCATGACCAACAAATTTCACTTCATGTGGTCAACGTTGAAAACGCATAACACGATTCACAAATGGTCAGAGGGGGAAACAATGGATTGTGAACACTAGTTATCAACCAGCAAGTACAAAGACCTTCAACAAGCAGTGGCACGGTATGGCTAGCGTGCACAGTGACCAACCAAAGGATGCATACGTCACTAACTACAACCGAATAAGTCCACTATGTGTGATCGACATTGACAACTCATAACACGAGTCACAAATGGTCAGGGTGGAAGATAATGGTTTGTGAATACTAGTTATCGACTAGCAAGTACAAATACCTTCAATATGTAGTGGCACAATGTGGCTTCAATGCACATTGACCAACTAAAGTATGCATATGTCACTAACCATGACCAACAAATTTCACTTCATGTGGTCAACGTTGAAAACGCATAACACGATTCACAAATGGTCAGAGGGGGAAACAATGGATTGTGAACACTAGTTATCAACCAGCAAGTACAAAGACCTTCAACAAGCAGTGGCACGGTATGGCTAGCGTGCACAGTGACCAACCAAAGGATGCATACGTCACTAACTACAACCGAATAAGTCCACTATGTGTGATCGACATTGACAACTCATAACACGAGTCACAAATGGTCAGGGTGGAAGATAATGGTTTGTGAATACTAGTTATCGACTAGCAAGTACAAATACCTTCAATATGTAGTGGCACAATGTGGCTTCAATGCACATTGACCAACTAAAGTATGCATATGTCACTAACCATGACCAACAAATTTCACTTCATGTGGTCAACGTTGAAAACGCATAACACGATTCACAAATGGTCAGAGGGGGAAACAATGGATTGTGAACACTAGTTATCAACCAGCAAGTACAAAGACCTTCAACAAGCAGTGGCACGGTATGGCTAGCGTGCACAGTGACCAACCAAAGGATGCATACGTCACTAACTACAACCGAATAAGTCCACTATGTGTGATCGACATTGACAACTCATAACACGAGTCACAAATGGTCAGGGTGGAAGATAATGGTTTGTGAATACTAGTTATCGACTAGCAAGTACAAATACCTTCAATATGTAGTGGCACAATGTGGCTTCAATGCACATTGACCAACTAAAGTATGCATATGTCACTAACCATGACCAACAAATTTCACTTCATGTGGTCAACGTTGAAAACGCATAACACGATTCACAAATGGTCAGAGGGGGAAACAATGGATTGTGAACACTAGTTATCAACCAGCAAGTACAAAGACCTTCAACAAGCAGTGGCACGGTATGGCTAGCGTGCACAGTGACCAACCAAAGGATGCATACGTCACTAACTACAACCGAATAAGTCCACTATGTGTGATCGACATTGACAACTCATAACACGAGTCACAAATGGTCAGGGTGGAAGATAATGGTTTGTGAATACTAGTTATCGACTAGCAAGTACAAATACCTTCAATATGTAGTGGCACAATGTGGCTACAATGCACAGTGACCAACCAAAGTATGCATATGTCACTAACCATGACCAACAAATTTCACTTCATGTGGTCAACGTTGAAAACACATAACACGATTCACAAATGTTCAGGGGGGAAACAATGGGTTGTGAACACTAGTTATCAACCAGCAAGTACAAAGGCCTTCAACAAGCAGTGGCACGGTATGGCTAGCGTGCACAGAGACCAGCCAAAGGATGCACACGTCACTGACTACGACCGAATAAGTCCACTATGTGTGATCAACATTGACAACTCATAACACGAGTCACGAATGGTCAGAGGGATAGACAATGGTTTGGGAAGCCTATGTATTGACTAGAAAGGACAAAGAACTTCGATACGAAGTGGCACGGTGTGGCTTATATGCACACCAAACAACGAAACTAGGCATATGTCACTGATCATGACCAGAGACTTTCAATATGGGTGGTCAACATTGACCAACCATAACACGAGTCACAAACGGTCAGGAGAGGAAACAATGCTATGGGAATATTGGTTCTCAACTACCAAGTACAGCGACCGTCAATCAGTAGTAGCACAGTGTAGCTACCGACCGAAGTAGGCATATATATTGCATTTGAGCAAAGAAATCCGTTGTGTGTGGTCAACGTTGACAACTCATAATACGAGTCGCACATGGTCAGAGGGGGAAGCAATGGGTTGGGAACACCAGGTATCAAATAGCATGCACAAAGGGCTTCAATGCGTTGTGGCACAGTGTGGAGACCATGCACGATGACCAACCAAAGTAGGCATATTTCACTGACCATGACCAAATAATGTCACTTAGTGTGGTAAACTTTGACAACTCATAACACGAGTCACAAATGGTCAGGATGGAAGATAATGGTTTGTGAATACTAGTTATCAACTAGCAAGTACAAACACCTTCAATATGTAGTGGCACAATGTGGCTACAATGTACAGTGACCAACCAAAGTATGCATATGTCACGAACCATGACCAACAAATTTCACTTCATGTGGTCAACGTTGAAAACGCATAACACGATTCACAAATGGTCGGAGGGGGAAACAATGGGTTGTGAACACTAGTTATCAACCAGCAAGTACAAAGACCTTCAACAAGCAGTGGCACGGTATGGCTAGCGTGCACAGAGACCAACCAAAGGATGCATACGTCACTGACTACGACCGAATAAGTCCACTATGTGTGGTCAACATTGACAACTCATAACACGAGTCACAAATGATCAGAGGGAGAGACAATGGTCTAGGAAGCCTATGTATCGACTAGAAAGGACAAAGAACTTCAATACGTAGTGGCACGGTGTGGCTAATATGCACACCAAACAGCGAAACTAGGCATAGGTCACTGATCATGACCAGAGAATTTCAATAAGGGTGGTCAACGTTGACCAACCATAACACGAGTCACAAACGGTCAGGAGGGGAAACAATGCTATGGAAATATCGGTTCTCAACTACCAAGTATAACAACTTTCAGTCAGTAGTAGCACGGTGTGGCTACCATACACAATGACCGACCAAACTAGGCATACGTACTGCCTTTGACCAGAGAAATCCACTGTGTGTGGTCAACGTTGACAGCTCATAATACGAGTCACAAATGGTCAGAGGGGGAAACAATGGTTTGGGAACACCAAGTATCAAATAGCAAGCACAAGGGGCATCAATACGCTGTGGCACGGTATGGAGACCATGCACGATGACCAACCAAAGTAGGCATATGTCACTGACCATGACCAAATAATGTCACCAAGTGTGGTAAACCTTGACAACTCATAACACGAGTCACAAATGGTCAGGGTGGAAGATAATGGTTTGTGAATACTATTTATCGACTAGCAAGTACAAATACCTTCAATATGTAGTGGCACAATGTGGCTTCAATGCACAGTGACCAACCAAAGAATGCAGATATCACTAACCATAACCAACAAATTTGACTTCACGTGGTCAACGTTGAAAACACATAACACGAGTCACAAATGGTCAAAGGGGAAAACAATGAGTTGGGAACACTAGTTATCAACTAGCAAGTACAAAGACCTTCAACAAGCAGTGGCACGGTATGGCTAGCGTGCACAGTGACCAACCAAAGGATGCATACGTCACTGACTACGACCGAATAAGTCCACTATGTGTGATCAACATTGACAACTCATAACACGAGTCACAAATGGTCAGAGGGAGAGACAATGGTTTGGGAAGCCTATGTATTGACTAGAAAGGACAAATAACTTCAATACGTAGTGGCACGGTGTGGCTAATATGCACACAAAACAACCAAACTAGGCATATGTCACTGATCATGACCAGAGACTTTCAATATGGTTGGTCAACATTGACCAACCATAACACGAGTCACAAACGGTCAGGAGAGGAAACAATGCTATGGGAATATTGGTTCTCAACTACCAAGTACAACGACCGTCAATCAGTAGTAGCACGGTGTGGCTACCATGCACAATGACCGACCAAAGTAGGCATATATACTGCCTTTGAGCAAAGAAATCCATTGTGTGTGGTCAACGTTGACAACTCATAATACGAGTCGCAAATGGTCAGAGGGGGAAGCAATGGTTTGGGAACACCAGGTATCAAATAGCAAGCACAAGGGGCTTCAATACGTTGTGGCACGGTATGGAGACCATGCACAATGACCAGCCAAAGTAGGCATGTATCACTAACCATGACCAAATAATGTCACTAGCTGTGGTAAACGTTGACAACTCATAACACAACTCACAAATGGTTTGGGTGGAAGATAATGGTTTGTTGATACTAGTTATCGACTAGCAAGTAAAAATACCAATAATATGTAGTGGCACAATGTCGCTTCAATGCACAGTGACCATCCAAAGTATGTATATGTCACTGACCATGACGGAAACGTTTCACTTCATGTGGTCAATGTTGACATATCAAAACACGAGTCACAGATATTCAGAGGGGGTAGCAATGGTTTGGGAACACTAGCTATCAACTAGAAAGTACATAGACCTATGATACGTAGTGAAACGGCGTGGTAACCATGTACAGTGACAAACCAAAGTAGGCATATGTCACTAACCATGACCAAAGGGATTTCGCAGTGTGTGGTCAACGTTGAAATCTCAGAACATGAGTCACAAATGGTCAGAGGGGGGAACCATGGGTTGGGAATACTAGTTCTTAACTAGCAAGTAGAAAGATTTTCAACAAGTAGTGGCACGGTGTGGCTAGCATGCACAGTGACCAACCAAAGGATGCATGTGTCACAGACTATGACCGAAAAAGTCCACTATGTACGGTCAACATTGACAACTCATAACACGAGTCACAAATGATCAGAGGGAGAGACAATGGTTTGGAAAGCCTATGTATTGACTAGAAAGGACAAAGAACTTCAATACGTAGTGGCACGGTGTGGCTAATATGCACACAAAACAACAAAACTAGGCATATGTCACTGATCATGACCAGAGAATTTCAATAAGGGTGGTCAACGTTGACCAACCATAACACGAGTCACAAACAGTCAGGAGAGGAAACAATGCTATGGGAATATCGGTTCTCAACTACCAAGTACAACGACATCCAGTCAGTAGGAGCATGGCGTGGCTACAATGCACAATGACTGACCAAACTAGGGGCATCAATACGCTGTGGCACGGTATGGCTAGCGTGCAGAGTGACCAACCAAAGGATGCATACGTCACTGACTATGACCGAATAAGTCCACTATGTGTGATGAACATTGACAACTCATAACACGAGTCACAAATGATCAGAGGGATAGACAATGGGTTGGGAAGCCTATGTATTGTCTAGAAAGGACAAAGAGATTCAATACGTAGTGGCACGGTGTGGCTTATATGCACACGAAACAACCAAACTAGGCATATGTCACTGATCATGACCAGAGACATTCAATATGGGTGGTCAACATTGACCAACCATGACACGAGTCACAAACGGTCAGGAGAGGAAAAAATGCTATGGGAATATTGGTTCTCAACTACCAAGTACAACGACCGTCAATCAGTAGTAGCACGGTGTGGCTACCATGCACAATGACCGACCAAAGTAGGCATATATATTGCCTCTGAGCAAAGAAATCCGTTGTGTGTGGTTAACGTTGACAACTCATAATACGAGTCGCAAATGGTCAGAGGGGGAAGCAATGCTTTGGGAACACCAGGTATCAAATATCAAGCACAAGGGGCTTCAATACGTTGTGGCACGGTGTGGAGACCATGCACGATGACCAACCAAAGTAGGCATATGTCACTGACCATGACCAAATAATGTCACTAAGTGTGGTAAACTTTGACAACTCATAACACGAGTCACAAATGGTCAGGGTGGAAGATAATGGTTTGCGAATACTAGATATCGACTAGCAAGTACAAACACCTTTAGTATGTAGTGGCAAAATGTGGCTACAATGCACAGTGACCAACCAAAGTATGCATATGTCACTAACCATGACCAACAAATTTCACTTCATGTGGTCAACGTTGAAAACGCATAACACGATTCACAAATCGTCAGAAGGGGAAACAATGGGTTGTGAACACTAGTTATCAACCAGCAAGTACAAAGACCTTCAACAAGCAGTGGCACAGTATGCCTAGCGTGCACAGTGACCAACCAAAGGATGCATACGTCACTGACTATGACCACTATGTGTCGTCAACATTGACAACTCATAACACGAGTCATAAATGATCAGAGGGAGAGACAATGGTTTAGAAAACCTATGTATAAACTAGAAAGGACAAAGAACTTCAATACGTAGTGGCACGGTGTGGCTAATATGCACACGAAACAACCAAACTAGGCATATGTCACTCATCATGACCAGAGAATTTCAATAAGGGTGGTCAACGTTGACCAACCATAACCCGAGTCACAAACGGTCAGGAGAGGAAACAATGCTATGGGAATATCGGTTCTCAACTACCAAGTACAACGACCTTCAGTCAGTAGGAGCATGGTGTGGCTACCATGCACAATGACCGACCAAACTAGGCATATGTACTGCCTTTGACCAAAGAAATCTGCAGTGTGTGGTCAACGTTGACAACTCATAATACGAGTCACAAATATTCAGAGGGGGAAACAATGGTTTGGGAACACCAAGTAGCAAATAGCAAGCACAGGGGACATCAATATGCTGTGGCACGGTGTGGAGACCATGCACGATGACCGACCAAAGTAGGCATATGTCACTGAACATGACCAAATAATGTCACCAAGTGTGGTAAACGTTGACAACTCATAGCACGAGTCACAAATGGTCAGGGTGGAAGATAACGGTTTGTGAATACTAGTTATCAACTAGCAAGTACAAATACCTTCAATATGTAGTGGCACAATGTGGCTTCAATGCACAGTGACCAACCAAAGTATGCATATGTCACTAACCATGACCAACAAATTTCACTTCATGTGGTCAACGTTGAAAACGCATAACACGATTCACAAATTGTCAGAGGGGGAAACAATGGGTTGTGGACACTAGTTATCAACCAGCAAGTACAAAGACCTTCAACCAGCAGTTGCACGGTATGGCTAGTGTGCACAGTGACCAACCAAAGGATGCATACGTCACTGACTACGACCGAATAAATCCACTATGTGTGGTCAACATTGACAACTCATAACACGAGTCACAAATGATCAGAGGGAGAGACAATGTTCCGATGTCCCGGCGGCGAAAGGACGGCGGTTGCAGCAGAGGAAGTCGTACGGTGAGCAGAGGGACCAGTCCGCTGATGTCAGGAGAGTGACAGCTTGTTCCCCTGTTGGCTCGCAATGGGAGCAGGAAGACTGGTGGTGTCCGATACCCTGACGGCGGGGTTGTGCTGCTGTTGCTGACGACGCGAAAAGGCGGTGCGAGGACGTGGCTCGAGATGACAGATGCGGGAAGATGAGGATGACAGCGAGGAAGGGGCAGATGAGGCTGATGAGTCGAGAAGAAAGGGAGAGAGATGCTGGCGGAGGCAAACGTGATGCGAGGCAGCAAATGGTAGAGAGCAGGAAGCTTCTTGGTAGCTGACAGCAGACGGCGGCTCGAGAGTTGTTTGCGGCTGATGTTGTTGACTTGTCACCGGTTGTTAGCCACGGGTGCGGAAGTGGGCGCAGGGCTTTCTTAGGACGACGAGACGTTTCTTCGGCGTGGAGAACTCGTCAGGCAGGACTGCTGATGTCAGCTGCGGATGAAGTGGAGAGACGTGGAGTGATGGCAGCGGCGGCAGAGGAATGTGAGCGGAAGCGGTGGAGCGGGAGCGGAGGCGGAGGGATGACGCAGTCAAGGATCTCCAGGTGATGTTGCCTGAAGCTCTGATACCATGTCAGAAGAATGCAGTCACGAGATCAGCAACAGCAGAAGCAAGCAGAAGCAATGGACGTGCATGTGTACGTCAGCAGAGTGACGCAAGCGAGAGCGGTCCGAGGAGTTAGTCGCGAGAGTAGGTAGAGCCTGAGAAGCGAGGTAGTCGAGGTGGGCAGGTTGATGTGAGAGAAGGCGCAGACGAGGAGAATGATAGTCGGCGAGGTATGAGGACTGAGCGAAGGAGCGAGAGTGACGGAGCAAAGCGTTGAGGGGTGGCGAAGACATGAAGTGCGAGGGGCCAATAGAGCAAAGACACGGCGGCGAAGCCGCAGAACCAAAAGGGAACAGGATGAGCAGAACTGTTCTGGTTGAGTTTTAGAGGAAATGAACATCCTCCATATATACAAGCGAACAGGACAAAAACACAAGAGCAACGGCTTCTTCGCTAGCCGGACGCGAGTGACTCATCGTCACTTTGGTCGGGAACGGCTCGCAGGGGACCGTTGGACCGTTAATTTATTCTCTCTTGCAAGAGGTGACCTGGACTTCTGCTTGGATTATCCGAGGCCCTTCTACAACAAGAATCGAGGTCAGAGATCACACATTTCTGACAAACGTTTACCACACTTAGTGACATTATTTGGTCATGGTCAGTGACATATGCCTACTTTGGTTGGTCATTGTGCATGGTCTCCACACCGTGCCAAAACGTATTGAAGCCCCTTGTGCTTGCTATTTGATACCTGGTGTTCCCAAACCATTGCTTCCCCCTCTGACCATTTGCGACTCGTATTATGAGTTGTCAACGTTGACCACACACAACGGATTTCTTTGCTCAAAGGCAGTATAAATGCCTACTTTGGTCGGTCATTGTGCATGGTATCCACACCGTGCCAAAACGTATTGAAGCCCCTTGTGCTTGCTATTTGATACCTGGTGTTCCCAAACCATTGCTTCCCCCTCTGACCATTTGCGACTCGTATTATGAGTTGTCAACGTTGACCACACACAACGGATTTCTTTGCTCAAAGGCAGTATAAATGCCTACTTTGGTCGGTCATTGTGCATGGTAGCCACAACGTGCTACTACTGATTGACGGTCGTTGTACTTGGTAGTTGAGAACCAATATTCCCATAGCACTGTTTCCTCTTCTGACCGTTTGTGACTCGTGTTCTCGTTGGTCAATGTTGACCACCCATATTGAAAGTCTATGGTCATTATCAGTGACATATGAAGTTTGGTTGTTTCGTGTGCATATAAGCCACACCGTGCCACTGCGTATTAAAGTTCTTTTTCCTTTCTAGTCAATACATAGGCTTCCCAAACCATTGTCTCTCCCTCTGACCATTTGTGACTCGTGTTATGAGTTGTCAATGTTGATCACACATAGTGGACTTATTCGGTCCTAGTCAATGACATATGCATCCTTTGGTTGGTCACTGTGCACGCTAGCCATACTGTGCCACTGCTTGTTGAAAGTCTTTGCACTTGCTAGTTTATAACTAGTGTTCCCAACTCATTGTTTTCCCCTCTAACCATTTGTGACTCGTGTTATGCGTTTTCAACGTTGACCACATGAAGGGAAATTTGTTGGTCATGGTTAGTGACATCTGCATACTTTGGTTGGTCACTGTGCATTGAAGCCACATTGTGCCACTACATATTGACGGTATTTGTACTTGCTAGTCGATAACTAGTATTCACAAACCATTATCTTCCACCCTGACCACTTGTGACTCGTGTTATGAGTTGTCAAAGTTTACCACACTTGGTGACATTTTGTGGTCATGGTGAGTGACATATGCTTACTTTGGTTGGTCATCGTGCATGGTCTCCACACCTTGCCACAGCGTATTGATGCCCCTTGTGCTTGCTATTTGATACTTGGTGTTCCCAAATCATTGTTTCCCCCTCTGACCATTTGTGACTCGTATTATGAGTTGTCAACGTTGACCACACACAGCGGATCTCTCTGGTCAAAGGCTGTACATATGCCTAGTTTGGTCAGTCATCGTGCATGGTAACCTCACCGTGCTACTACTCACTGAAGGTCGTTGTTCTTGGTAGTTGAGAACTGATATTCCCATAGCATTGTTTCCTCTCCTGACCGTTTGTGACTCGTGTTATGGTTGGTCAATGTTGACCACCCTTATTGAAATTCTCTGGTCATGATCAGTGACACATGCCTAGTGTTGTTGTTTGGTGTGCATATTAGCCACACCGTGCTGCTACGTATTGAAGTTATTTGTCCTTTCTAGTCAATACATAGGCTTCTGAAACCATTGTCTCTCCCTCTGATCATTTGTGACTCGTGTTATGAGTTGTCAATGTTGACCACACATAGTGGACTTATTCGGTCGTAGTCAGTGATGTATGCATCCTTTGGTTGGTCACTGTGCACGCTAGCCATACCGTGCAACTGCTGGTTGAAGGTCTTTGTACTTGCTGGTTGATAACTAGTGTTCACTGCCCATTGTTTCCCCCTCTGACGATTTGTGTATCGTGCTATGGCTTTCAAAGTTGACCACATGAAGTGAAATTTGTTGGTCATGGTTAGTGACATATGCATACTTTGGTTGGTCAATGTGCATTGTAGCCACATTGTGCCACTACATATTGAAGGTATTTGTACTTGCTAGTCAATAACTAGTATTCACAAACCATTATCTTCCACCCTGACCATTTGTGACTCGTGTTATGAGTTGTCAAAGTTTTCCACACTTAGTGACATTATTTGGTCATGGTCAGTGACATATGCCTACTTTGGTTGGTCATCGAGCATGGTCTCCACACCGTGCCACAACGTGTTGAAGCCCCTTGTGCTTGCTATTTGATACTTGGTGTTCCCAAATCATTGTTTCCCCCTCTGACCATTTGTGACTCGTGTTATGCGTTTTCAACGTTGACCACATGAAGGGAAATTTGTTGGTCATGGTTAGTGACATCTGCATACTTTGGTTGGTCACTGTGCTTTGAAGCCACATTGTGCCACTACATATTGAAGGTATTTGTACTTGCTAGTCAATAACTAGTATTCACAAACCATTATCTTCCACCCTGACCATTTGTGACTCGTGTTATGAGTTGTCAAAGTTTTCCACACTTAGTGACATTATTTGGTCATGGTCAGTGACATATGCCTACTTTGGTTGGTCATCGAGCATGGTCTCCACACCGTGCCACAACGTGTTGAAGCCCCTTGTGCTTGCTATTTGATACCTGGTGTTCCCAAACCATTGCTTCCCCCTCTGACCATTTGCGACTCGTATTATGAGTTGTCAACGTTGACCACACACAACGGATTTCTCTGCTCAAAGGCAATATATATGCCTACTTTGGTCGGTCATTGTTGTCGGAATATGAAGCCAACACTGGTCTTCTCCCTCGGATAAAGCCGAGTTCTCAATAAAAGGTTCATGTTCGGGACCCAACGAACAAATAACTACCTCGCCAACGGACTGTCGGTCACGGTCAGTGACCCAAGAGAACGAGGCGCTCCCAATAAACGCTACCGTGTTGCTATCGCGTCCGGCTAGCGAAGAAGAAGCCGTTACAATATATTTGTCTTGTTCTGTGGTATATTACCAAGGATGTTCATTCCCTCGAGTTAACCAGAACAGTTCTGCTCATCCTGTTCCCCCTTTGGTTCCGCGGCTTTGCCGCCGTGTCTTCGCTCTGCTCATCCTTCGCACTTTCTGTCTTCGCCAACTCTCAACGCTTTGCTCCGTCACTCTCGCTCCTTCGCTCAGCTCTCACTCGCAGTCAGCACTATCTCTCACGTCAACCTGTCTACCTGTGCCACCTCGCATCTCCGCCCTCATCAGCTCCCGCAACTAACTCCTCGAACCGCTCTCGCTTATGTCACTCTGCTGACGTACTTCTGCATCTTCCGCTGCTTCTGCTTGCTTCTGCTACCGTCGCTCTCATGCTTGCACTGTTCTGACATGGTAACAGAGCTTCAGGCAACATCACCTAGAGATCCGTGACCGCGTCATCGCTCTGCTGCCGCCCCCATCGCTTCTGTCGCCGTTGCCTCCGTCTCGCGCCTCGCCACTTCGTCCGCAGCTCACATTAGGAGCTCTGCCTGACGAGCCTTCACGCTGAAGAAACGCCCTGTCATCCTCAGAAAGCCCTGCGCCCATTTCCGCGCCCGTGGCTAACTACTGGTGACGAGTCGCCGACATCAGTTGCAAGTAACTCTCGAGCCGCCGCCTGCCTTCAACTACCAAGAAGCTTCCTGCTGCCTCCCATCTGCCATCACCTCATTGCATCTACCTCCGCTCGCATCACCTCCTAATCATTCTGCCGCATCAGCCTCATCTTCTCCTTTCTTGCCAAGATCCTCTGTCTGCCCGCGTCCTTCGTCCCGAGTCGCCTTCTCGCATCGCCTCCTTGCCTCGTCAAGCAGCTGCAGCCAAAACTGCCGCTGTCAGGATATCGGACACCACCAGTTTTCCTGCTCCCACTTCCGAGCCAACTGGGGAACAAGCCGTCACTCTCTTGAAGGCTGAAGAAGATCGGTTGTGTTGCTCTGCTCCTCTATCGCGTCAGCTCCACCTTCCGCGCCGCGCCTCACCTCCGCTCTCTCCGCTTGCTTCGCCCTCTGTCTGCCGCCATCACCACCATCATCAGCTTCTGGCCTTCGTCCTCATCAAGATCCATCTGCCCTCCTTCTCCTTGCCTCAGTTCCTTAGCTTCATCATCCGTTCGTCCCTACCTCATCTCTGCCCCTTCGCCATCATCTTCTTACGTGTCGCCTCCGCATTGCCTCTACCTCATCATCGGCATTCTCCGCGCCGCCATCCTTCATCAGCATCAGCATCATCAGCATCGCTCTGTCGCGCACCTGGTTCCGTCCCTGCGCCCACTCATTAATCAATCGATTTCTCCTCCACTTCCGCAAATCATTTTTCATCTTGGCACAAGGATCCGCCCGGCCGCATTGCCCTTTCCGCGACGGCCTGCGCCCATGCCATAACTTCGCAGCACACGTGGTTTTGCCCTTGCGCCCACTCATTCATCAATTGCTTCCGCAGCTTCCATCGTTAGCCCGGCACCAGGATCCGCCCGGTCGCATCGCCCTCTCCGCGACGACCTGCGCCCACGCCGTAACTTCGCAGCGCATGTGGTTTCTCCCCTGCACCCACTCATCCATCAATCGCTTCCTCAGCTCTCTCGAATTATTCTCAGCTCAGCAGAAGGACCCGCTCGGTCGTATCGCTCGAATTACGACGACCCACGCCCACGCCAAAACCTCCATCAACGCACGCGGTTCGCCCCTGCACCCACTCCATCATCAATCCTCTTCCATCATCATTTGTCTCCATCAGTCACTCGGTTCAAGAACTCTCTCGGTCACACTGCCCTCTCCTCTTGCGCTCACACCATCACCTCTCAACGTACACAGTTCACACCTGCGCCCACTTCATCATCCAGCATTTCTCACCCACTATCCGACTCTGTTCGCAAACAAGAAACAGTCTCAGACCTCAAGAACCGGATACCATCGAACTAACCGATGGAACAGGCCGATGTATCTACGAGACTGACTACCTTGTGAACAAACATCCCCCTGCACTCTCCTGGAACTCATAGAGATTGCTGTGGTAGAGCACTCTTTGAGGAAGGCGTCGTGGCAGCGCCGTCCACACTTACTTTCCACATCTGCATCTCCAAGGGACAATACCAAGCAGAATGAGCTCTCGGCGGTATCCTCTTGGAACACCATCCACATCAAGGTCAACTCAACAGCTGACCATGATGGAAGAATAGTTCCTCACACCACTCCCTGCACTGGAACAAGTCATGAGCAACAATATAGTCAAAGCTCTTCTCCGGGTCCGGCCCTCAGTGAAGTCCATCCACTTCATTGACTGCTCAACACCCAACAACGCACTAATTGACATTGTCGCTCATCTCCCAGAGTGCCTACAGGACTGCCCCCAACTGCACAGGAAAAGAGATGGTTCAATAAATTACCATCAATGGAGAGTTGAACTTCTTCTCAATCTGGAACGACTCCAACTTTCCAAGTTTTACCTCCGACAGGTACTGCGCGGTCTCCTGGACTCAACATCCCTTCTCGGTACGGACTGGGCTGAAGCACTTCTAAAGGAGGCGCTCATCCTCACCACACACCACTCTCTTCACCCACTCATCCAACAACGTCATGAAGGACTCTCCGAGATCTGGCTAGCCCTGTATCTGACCTGCGCATCACCTTCTCTCCAGTGTTGACTTCAAAGGGGGCTGTCGGAATATTGAAGCCAACACTGGTCTTCTCACTCGGATAAAGCCGAGTTCTCAATAAAAGATTCATGTTCGGGACCCAACGAACAAAAGAACTACCTCGCCAACGGACTGTCGGTCACGTTCAGTGACCCAAGAGAACGAGGCGCTCCTAATAAACGCGACCGTGTCGCTATCGCGTCCGGCTAGCGAAGAAGAAGCCGTTACAATATCTTTGTCCTGTTCTGTGGTATATTACCGAGGATGTTCATTCCCTCGAGTTAACCAGAACAGTTCTACTCATCCTGTTCCCCCTTTGGTTCCGCGGCTTCGCCGCCGTGTCTTCGCTCTGCTCATCCTTAGCACTTTCTGTCTTCGCCAACTCTCAACGCTTCGCTCCGTCACTCTCGCTCCTTCGCTCAGCCCTCACTAGCAGACAACGCTATCTCTCACGTCAACCTGTCTACCTGTGCCACCTTGCATCTCCGCCCTCATCAGCTCCCACAACTAACTCCTCGAACCGCTCTCGCTTACGTCACTCTGCTGAAGTACTTCTGCATGTTCCGCTGCTTCTGCTTGCTTCTGCTACCGTCGCTCTCCTGCTTGCATTGTTCTGACAATTGTGCATGGTAGCCACACCGTGCTACTACTGATTGACGGTCGTTGTACTTGGAAGTTGAGAACCAATATTCCCATAGCATTGTTTCCTCTCCTGACCGTTTGTGACTCGTGTTATGGTTGGTCAATGTTGACCACCCATATTGAAAGTCTCTGGTCATGATCAGTGACATATGCCTAGTTTGGTTGTTTCGTGTGCATATTAGCCACATCGTGTCACTACGTATTGAATTTCTTTGTCCTTTCTAGTCAATACATAGGCTTCCTAAACCATTGTCTATCCCTCTGATCATTTGTGACTCGTGTTATGAGTTGTCAATGTTTATCACACATAGTGGAATTATTCGGCCGTAGTCAATAACGTATGCATCCTTTGATTGGTCAATATGCACGCTAGCCATACCGTGCTATTGCTTGTTGAAGGTTTTTGTACTTGCTAGTTGATAACTAGTGTTCCCAACTCATTGTTTTCCCCTCTGACCATTTGTGACTCGTGTTATGCGTTTTCAACGTTGACCACATGAAGTGAAATTTGTTGGTCATGGTTAGTGACATATGCATACTTTGGTTGGTCACTGTGCATTGAAGCCACATTGTGCCACTACATATTGAAGGTATTTGTACTTGCTAGTCAATAACTAGTATTCACAAACCATTTCTTCCACCCTGACCATTTGTGACTCGTGTTGTGAGTTGTCAACATTTACCACACTTGGTGACATTATTTGGTCATGGTCAGTGACATATGCCTACTTTGGTCGGTCATCGTGCATGGTCTCCACACCGTGCCACAGCATATTCATGCCCCTTGTGCTTCCTATTTGCTACTTGGTGTTCCCAAACCATTGTTTCCCCCTCTGAACAGTTGTGACTCGTATTATGAGTTGTCAACGTTGACCACACACAGCGGATTTCTTTGGTCAAAGGCAGTACATATGCATAGTTTGGTCGGTCATTGTGCATGGTAGCCACACCATGCTCCTACTGACCGAAGGTCGTTGTACTTGGCAGTTGAGAACCGATATTCCCATAGCATTGTTTCCTCTCCTGACCGTTTGTGACTCGTGTTATGGTTGGTCAACGTTGACCACCCTTATTGAAATTCTCTGGTCATGATCAGTGATATATGCCTAGTTTGGTTGTTTCGTGTGCATATGAGCCACACCGTGCCACTGCGTATTGAAGTTCTTTGTCCTTTCTAGTCAATACATAGGCTTTCAAAACCATTGTCTCTCCTCTGATCATTTGTGACTCGTGTTATGAGTTGTCAATATTGACGACACATAGTGGACTTATTCGGTCATAGTCAGTGACGTATGCATCCTTTGGTTGGTCACTGTGCACGCTAGCCATACCGTGCCACTGCTTGTTGAAGGTCTTTGTACTTGCTGGTTGATGACTAGTGTTCACAACCCATTGTTTCCCCTTATGACGATTTGTGAATCGTGTTATGCGTTTTCAACGTTGACCACATGAAGTGAAATTTGTTGGTCATGGTTAGTGACATATGCATACTTTGGTTGGTCACTGTGCATTGTAGCCACATTTTGCCACTACATACTGAAGGTGTTTGTACTTGCTAGTCGATAACTAGTATTCACAAACCATTATCTTCCACCCTGACCATTTGTGACTCGTGTTATGAGTTGTCAAAGTTTACCACACTTAGAGACATTATTTGGTCATGGTCAGTGACATATGCCTACTTTGGTTGGTCATCGTGCATGGTCTCCACACCGTGCCACAACGGATTGAAGCCCCTTGTGCTTGCTATTTGGTACCTGGTGTTCCCAAAGCATTGCTTCCCCCCTCTGACCATTTGCGACTCGTATTATGAGTTGTCAACGTTGACCACACACAACGGATTTCTTTGCTCAAAGGCAATATATATGCCTACTTTGGTCGGTCATTGCGCATGGTAGCCACACCGTGCTACTACTGATTGACGGTCGTTGTACTTGGTAGTTGAGAACCAATATTCCCATAGCATTTTTTCCTCTCCTGACCGTTTTTGACTCGTGTCATGGTTGGTCAATGTTGACCACCCATATTGAAAGTCTCTGGTCATGATCAGTGACATATGCCTAGTTTGGTTCTTTTGTGTGCATATTAGTCACACCGTGCCACTACGTATTGAATTTCTTTGTCCATTCTAGTCAATACATAGGCTTCCCAACCCATTGTCTATCCCTCTGATCATTTGTGACTCGTGTTATGAGTTGTCAATGTTCATCACACATAGTGGACTTATTCGGTCGTAGTCAGTGACGTATGCATCCTTTGGTTGGTCACTGTGCACGCTAGCCATACCGTGCCACAGCGTATTGATGCCCATAGTTTGGTCGGTCATTGTGCATGGTAGCCACACCATGCTCCTACTGACTGGATGTCGTTGTACTTGGTAGTTGAGAACCGATATTCCCATAGCATTGTTTCCTCTCCTGACTGTTTGTGACTTGTGTTATGGTTGGTCAACGTTGACCACCCTTATTGAAATTCTCCGGTCATGATCAGTGACATATGCCTAGTTTTGTTGTTTCGTGTGCATATTAGCCACAGCGTGCCACTACGTATTGAAGTTCTTTGTCCTTTCTAGTCAATACATAGGCTTTCCAAACCATTGTCTCTCCCTCTGATCATTTGTGACTCGTGTTATGAGTTGTCAATGTTGACCGTACATAGTGGACTTTTTCGGTCATAGTCTGTGACACATGCATCCTTTGGTTGGTCACTGTGCATGCTAGCCACACCGTGCCACTACTTGTTGAAAATCTTTCTACTTGCTAGTTGATAACTAGTATTCCCAACCCATGGTTCCCCCCCCTCTGACCATTTGTGACTCATGTTATGAGTTTTCAACGTTGATCACACACTGCGAAATCCCTTTGGTCATGGTTAGTGACATATGCCTACTTTGGTTTGTCACTGTACATGGTTACCACGCCGTTTCACTACGTATCATAGGTCTATGTGCTTTCTACTTGATAGCTAGTGTTCCCAAACCATTGCTTTCCCCTCTGAATATCTGTGACTCGTGTTGTGAGTTGTCAACATTGACCACATGAAGTGAAACGTTTCCGTCATGGTCAGTGACATATACATACTTTGGATGGTCACTGTGCATTGTAGCCACATTGTGCCACTACATATTAAAGGTATTTTTACTTGCTAGTCGATAACTAGTATCCACAAACCATTATCTTCCACCCTGACCATTTGTGAGTTGTGATATGAGTTGTCAAAGTTTACCACAGTTAGTGACATTATTTGGTCATAGTTAGTGACATGTGCCTACTTTGGCTGGTCATTGTGCATGGTCTCCACACCGTGCCACAACGTATTGAAGCCCCTTGTGCATGCTATTTGATACCTGGTGTTCCTAAACCATTGCTTCCCGCTCTGACCATTTACGACTCGTATTATGAGTTGTCAACGTTGACCACACACAATGGATTTCTTTGCTCAAAGGCAGTATATATGCCTTCTTTGGTCAGTCATTGTGCATGGTAGCCACACCGTGCTACTACTGATTGACGGTCGTTGTACTTGGTAGTTGAGAACCAATATTCCCACAGCATTGTTTCCTCTCCCGACCATTTGTGACCCGTGTTATGGTTGGTCAATGTTGACCACCCATATTGAAAGTCTCTGGTCATGATCAGTGACATATGCCTAGTTTGGTTGTTTTGTGTGCATATTAGCCACACCGTGCCACTACGTATTGAAGTTCTTTGTCCTTTCTAGTCAATACATAGGCTTCCCAAACCATTGTCTCTCCCTCTGACCATTTGTGACTCGTGTTATGAGTTGTCAATGTTGATCACACATAGTGGACTTATTCGGTCGTAGCCAGTGACGTATGCATCCTTTGGTTGGTCACTGTGCACGCTAGCCATACCGTGCCACTGCTTGTTGAAGGTCTTTGTACTTGCTAGTTGATAACTAGTGTTCCCAACTCATTGGTTTCCCCTCTGACCATTTGTGACTCGTGTTATGCGTTTTCAATGTTGACCACATGAAGTTAAATTAGTTGGTTATGGTTAGTGACATCTGCATACTTTGGTTGGTCACTGTGCATTGAAGCCACATTGTGCCACTACATATTGAAGGTATTTGTACTTGCTAGTCAATAACTAGTATTCACAAACCATTATCTTCCACCCTGACCATTTGTGACTCGTGTTATGAGTTGTCAAAGTTTACCACACTTGGTGACATTATTTGGTCATGGTCAGTGACATATGCCTACTTTGGTTGGTCATCGTGCATGGTCTGCACACCGTGCCACAGCGTATTGATGCCCCTTGTGCTTGCTATTTGATACTTGGTGTTCCCAAACCATCGTTTCCCCCTCTGACCATTTGTGACTCGTATTATGAGTTGTCAACGTTGACCACACACAGCGGATTTCTCTGGTCAAAGGCAGTACGTATGCCTAGTTTGGTCGGTCATTGTGCATGGTAGCCACACCGTGCTACTACTGACTGAAAGTTGTTATACTTGATAGTTGAGAACCGATATTCCCATAGCATTGTTTCCTCTCCTTACCGTTTGTGACTCGTGTTATGGTTGGTCAACGTTGACCACCCTTATTGAAATTCTCTGGTCATGATCAGTGACATATGCCTATTTTGGTTGTTTGGTGTGCATGTTAGCCACACCGTGCCACTACGTATTGAAGTTCTTTGTACTTTCTAGTCAATACATAGGCTTCCCAGAGCATTGTCTCTCCCTCTGATCATCTGTGACTCGTGTTATGAGTTGTCAATGTTGACCACACATAGTGGACTTATTCGGTCGTAGTCAGTGACGTATGCATCCTTTGGTTGGTCTCTGTGCACGCTAGCCATACCATGCTACTGCTTGTTGAAGGTCTTTATACTTGCTGGTTGATAACTAGTGTTCACAACCCATTGTTTCCCCCTCTGACCATTTGTGAATCGTGTTATGCGTTCTCAACGTTGACCACATGAAGTGAAATTTGTTGGTCATGGTTAGTGACATATGCATACTTTGGTTGGTCACTGTGCATTGAAGCCACATTGTGCCACTACATATTGAAGGTGTTTGTACTTGCTAGTTGATAACTAGTTTTCACAGACCATTATCTTCCATCCTAACCATTTGTGACTCGTGTCATGAGTTGTCAAAGTTTACCACACTTAGTGACATTATTTGGTCATGGTCAGTGACATATGCCTACTTTGGTTGGTCATCGTGCATGGTCTCCACACCGTGCCACAACGCATTGAAGCCCTTTGTGCTTGCTATTTGATACCTGGTGTTCCCAAACCATTGCTTCCCCCTCTGACCATGTGTGACTCGTATTATGAGTTGTCAGCGTTGACCACACACAACAGATTTCTTTGCTCAACGGCAATATATATATGCCTACTTAGGTCGGTCATTGTGCATGGTAGCCACACCGTGCTACTACTGATTGATGGTCGTTGTACTTGGTAGTTGAGAAACAATATTCCCATAGCATTGTTTCCTCTCCTGACCGTTTGTGACTCGTGTTATGGTTGGTCAATGTTGACCACCCATATTGAAAGTCTCTGGTCATGATCAGTGACATATGCCTAGTTTCGTTGTTTGGTGTGCATATTAGCCACACCGTGCCACTCCGTATTGAAGTTCTTTGTCCTTTCTAGTCAATACATAGGCTTCCAAAACCATTGTCTATCCCTATGACCATTTGTGACTCGTGTTATGAGTTGTCAATGTTGATCACACATTGTCGACTTATTCGGTCGTAGTCAGTGGCGTATGCATCCTTTCGTTGGTCTCTGTGCACGCTAGCTATACCGTGCCACTACTTGTTGAAGGTCTTTGTACTTGCTGGTTGATAACTAGTGTTCACAACCCATTGTTTCCCCCTCTGACCATTTGTGAATCGTGTTATGCGTTTTTAACGTTGACCACATGAAGTGAAATTTGTTGGTCATGGTTAGTGACATATGCATACTTTGGTTCGTCAGTGTGCATTGTAGCCACATTGTGCCACTACATATTGAAGGTGTTTGTACTTGCTAGTTGATAACTAGTATTCACAAACCATTATCTTCCACCCTGACCATTTGTGACTCGTGTTATGAGTTGTCAAAGTTTACCGCACTTAGTGAGATTATTTGGTCATGGTCAGTGACATATGCCTACTTTGGTTGGTCATCATGCATGGTCTCAAGACCGTGCCACAACGCATTGAAGCTTTTTGTGCTTGCTATTTGATACCTGGTGTTCCCAAACCATTGCTTCCCCCTCTGACCATTTGTGACTCGTATTATGAGTTGTCAACGTTGACCACACACAACGGATTTCTTTGCTCAAAGGCAGTACATATGCATAGTTTGGTCGGTCATTGTGCATGGTAGCCACACGATGCTCCTACTGACCGAAGGTCGTTGTACTTGGCAGTTGAGAACCGATATTCCCATAGCATTGTTTCCTCTCCTGACCGTTTGTGACTCGTGTTATGGTTGGTCAATGTTGACCACCCATATTGAAAATCTCTGGTCATGATCAGTGACATATGCCTAGTTGCATTATTTGGTGTGCATATTAGCCACACCGTGCCACTCTGTATTGAAGTTCTTTGTCCTTTCTAGTCAATTTATAGGCGTCCCAAACCATTGTCTATCCCTCTGACCATTTGTGACTTATGTTATGAGTTGTCAATGTTGATCACACATAGTGGAATTATTCGGTTGTAGTTAGTGATGTATGCATCCTATGGTTGGTCACTGTGCACGCTAGCCATATTGTGCCACTGCTTGTTGAAGGTCTTTGCTACTTGCTAGTTGATAGCTAGTGTTCCCAACTCATTGTTTTCCCCTTTGACCATTTGTGACTCGTGTTATGCGTTCTCAATGTTGACCACATGAAGTGAAATTTGATGGTCACGGTGTTAGAAGAATGTGATGAGCGGAGATGGCAGGAGCAGAAGCAGACAGAAGCACAGAAGCATGCAGGGTGACACGAGAGCAATGGTGGGAGCGGTTCCGAGGAGTTAGTCGCCAGGCCTTTGCCAAAGACTGGGAACAGGAGCTCCAAGGTAGACAGAGAGAGAGCCGAGAGAGGGAGACCGCAGGAACGGAGTGAATGATGTGCGGAGGATGAGCGAAAGGTTGCAAGTGACGAAGCGAGTAGAGAGCTGGGAATGGTGGGCGAAGAGGATGGAGCCGAAGGACAAGCAAGGCGAGAACACGGCGGCGAAGCCGCAGAACCAAAGGGAACAGGATGTGCAGAACTGTTCTGGTTAAGTTTTGGAGGGAATGAACATCCTCCATATATACAAGCAAATAGAACAAAAACACAAGAGCAACGGCTTCTTCGCTAGCCGGACGCGAGTGACTCATCGTCACTTTGGTCGGTAACGGCTCGCAGTGGACCGTTGGACCGTTTCTTTATCCTCTCTTGCGAGAGGTGACCTTGACTTCAGCTTGGATTATCCGAGGCTCTTCCGCAACAAGAATCGAAGTTAGAGATCACACATTTCTGACACCCTCCCTGAATCTGACGCGATTCTTGTAAGGTTGCCTTCCTCCGTGGGCCCATGGAAGCACTTGAACACCAGGATGGCCGCTGGGGGGTGTCCTTGCAGCAGTCACGAACCAATCTAATTCGAGCAGGTGCTACTACTCGGCAGTGTTGTAGTCTTGGTGGTTCGTGGGCTGGCGGAGGCATGGGACAGCGGCATGCATAAAGTAGGTCTCTCCACATTTTGCTGAGAGTGCATGTGCGTTTGTGAATGAGAGGATGAAAGATGGGATCAGCAATGCTGAGAAGTGCTCCTCGAATTTCTTCCTCCACAAAGGGCACCAGCGGGGAGCGGAAGTGTGCAGGAAAGCATCCACCTCCTTTGTAGAGAGGGTAGTGTTGGAGGGTGTAGGAGATTGGAACGCCTTTGATGTAGCAGAGGTGGAAGAGGTTGCACGAGTCTTGCAACCACTGAAGAATGTTTGTTGCTCCACTTGCAGTGAGTATCAAATCCTCACATTGTGTGAGGAAATGGCGCGGGAAGGAGGAGAAGTTGACCGGCCCATAAATGCTGGTGGTAGTGTTGACAATTGGCCGGTCTGCTGGAAGAGGGGGCCTTTTGGCGATGACGGTCATGAGGAAGTCACGAGGAGTTTTGGGAGGAGATGAAAAGTGAGAGGAGTCGCTGATGGATCTGAGGAGGCAGGCGAAGAGACTGATGACGGCTGAGAGCTGCAGAGGAAGATGCGGAGGAGCAAGAGGGGTGATGTGGCTGAGAATAGTGGATGATGACGGGGAGATGATCTGATGAGGACTTGATGTGCGCAAGGATGGGACCTCCTGCGCTGTAGGAAGTTTCTGCGTGGGCGCAGGTCGTCGCGAGATTGGCGATACGACCGGCCGGATCCTTGTGCCGAGCAGGTAATGCTGGAGTGATAAGAGGAGGCGGCAGACTGTTTGATGAATGAGTGGGCGCAGGGGCAGAACCACGTGCGCTGCGGAAATTTTCAGCGTGGGCGCAGGTCATCGCGAATGAGACAATGCGACCGGGCGGATCCTTTTGCCGAGTAAAAGCTGAAGCGAAGGAAGCAATGATGGCTGAGTGGGCGCAGGGACGAAACCACGTGCGTTGTTGAAGTTTTTGGCGTGGGCGCAGGTCGTCGCAGAAGGCGACGCGACCGGGCGGCTCCGTTTGCCGACCAGAAGTTGAAGCAACGGAAATGATGATGAGGGAAGCGATTGATGGACGAGTGGGCGCAGGGGCGGAACCACGTCCGCTACGAAATGATTCGGCGTGGGCGCAGGTCGTCGCGGAGCAGGCGATGCGACCGGGCGGATCCGTGTGCCGAGCGGAAGGGTAAGCGGACGAAGCGATGATGGCGGAAATGATGAGGGAATGAGTGGGCGCAGGGACGGAACCACGTGCGCTGGGGATGAAGGCTGATGAGGATGATGGATGAGAGGTGGTGGCGCGGATGCTGACTGAGGGCGGCTCGAGGAGGAGGATGAGGAAGAGCTTGAGGAGAGGGCAGCGCAGACGATGCTGATAATGGAGGGCAACGCGTGGAGGGCAAACGAGGCTGGAGATGATGAGGAAGGGAGCGGGGTGCGGCAGAAATCGATGCGGAGGAGCAGAAGGAAATGCAGCGAAGGTGGAGGCTGGAGGTTGTGGAGCCCAGAGGAAGAAGGCGGCGCGAGACAACCAGGTGCTCTGCTTTCGGGAGAGTGACGGCTTGTTCCGCAGTTAGCTCGAGACCGACGGGCAGAGAGACTGGTGGTGTCCGATGTCCCGGCGGCAAGAGGACGGCGATTGCAGCAGAGGAGGTCATACGGCGAGCAAAGGCACCGGTCCGCTGATGTCAGGAGAGTGACGGCTTGTTCCCCAGTGGGCTCGCAATGGGAGCAGGGAGACTGGTGGTGTCGGATATCCTGACGGCGAAGGTTGCGCTGCCGCTGCTGACGACGCAAGAAGACAGTCCAAGACGTGGTGCGATGCGGCGAGTGTGGCAGGAGTTGATGTCGATGAGGCAGATGGAGCAGACGAGGTTGATGAGGAAGGAGGAGGACAGCAGAGGTGCACGAGGTAGCAGATGACAGGTCGCGGGAAGCTTCTTGGAAGATGACGTTCGGCGGCAGCTCGAGAGGTGCTGGCAACTGCTACAAGCAACGAGTCACCGCTGGTTGGCCACGGGCACGGAAATGGGCGCAGGGCTTTACTCAGATGACACGACGCTGTTTCACTGCGAGGATTCTTCAAGCAATGCTGCAGATGTCAGCTGCTGTCGAAGTGGAGAGGCGCAGAGCGGCGGCAAACGGCGGTAGAGGCGTGCGGAACAAAGAAGAGAGGAGCTGCGAGCGGAAGAGCGATGACTTGGTCAATGGGCACAAGGTGATGTTGCCTGTTGCTCTGATACCATGTCAGAAGAATGTGATGAGCGGAGATGGCAGGAGCAGAAGCAGACAGAAGCACCGAAGCATAAAGGGTGACAGGAGAGCAATGGTGGGAGCGGTTCCGAGGAGATAGTCGCCAGGCCTTTGCCAAAGACTGGGAACAGGAGCTCCAAGGTAGACGGAGAGAGAGAGCCGAGAGAGGGAGACCGCAGGAACGGAGTGAGTGATGTGTGGAGGATGAGCGAAAGGTTGCAAGTGACGAGGCGAGTAGAGAGCTGGGAATGGTGGGCGAAGAGGATGGAGCCGAAGGACGAGCAAGGCGAGAACATGTCGGCGAAGCCGCGGAACCAAAGGGAACAGGATGTGTAGAACTGTTCTGGTTAAGTTTTTGAGGGAATGAACATCCGCCATATATACAAGCGAACAGGACAAAAACACAAGAGCAACGGCTTCTTCGCTAGCCGGACGCGAGTGACTCATCGTCACTTTGGTCGGTAACGGCTCGCAGTTGACCGTTGGACCGTTTCTTTATCCTGGCTTGCGAGAGGTGACCTGGACTTCTGCTTGGATTATCCGAGGCCCTTCCGCAACAAGAATCAAAGTCAGAGATCACACATTTCTGACACATGGTTAGTGACATCTGCTTACTTTGGTTGGTAACTGTGCATTGAAGCCACATTGTGCCACTACATATTGAAGGTATTTGTACTTGCTAGTCGATAACTAGTATTCACAAACCATTATCTTCCACCCTGACCATTTGTGACTCGTGTTATGAGTTGTCAATGTTGATCACACATAGTGGACTTATTCGGTCGTAGTCAGTGACGTATGCATCCTTTGGTTGGTCACTGTGCACGCTAGCCATACCGTGCCACNTGACCATTTGTGACTCGTGTTATGCGTTTTCAACGTTGACCACATGAAGTGAAATTTGTTGGTCATGGTTAGTGACATCTGCATACTTTGGTTGGTCACTGTGCATTGAAGCCACATTGTGCCACTACATATTGAAGGTATTTGTACTTGCTAGTCGATAACTAGTATTCACAAACCATTATCTTCCACCCTGACCATTTGTGACTCGTGTTATGAGTTGTCAAAGTTCACCACACTTAGTGACATTATTTGGTCATGGTCAGTGACATATGCCTACTTTGGTCAGTCATCATGCATGGTCTCCACACCGTGTCACAGCATATTGATGCCCATTGTGCTAGCTATTTGCTACTTGGTGTTCCCAAACCATTGTTTCCCCCTCTGACCATTTGTGACTCGTATTATGATTTGTCAACGTTGACCACACACAGCGGAATCCTTTGGTCAAAGGCAGTACATATGCCTAGTTTGGTCGGTCATTATGCATGGTAGCCACACCATGCTCCTACTAACTGAAGGTCGTTGTATTTGGTAGTTAAGAACCAATATTCTCATAGCATTGTTTCCTCTCCTAACCGTTTCTGACTCTTGTTATGGTTGGTCAACGTTGACCACCCTTATTGAAATTCTCTGGTCATAATAAGTGACATATGCCTAGTTTGGTTGTTTGGTGTGCATATTAGCCACACAGTGCCACTGCGTATTGAAGTTCTTTATCCTTTATAGTCAATACATCGGCTTTCCAAACCATTGTCTCTCCCTCTGATCATTTGTGACTCGTGTTATGAGTTGTCAATGTTGACCACACATAGTGGACTTATTTGGTCGTAGTCATTGACGTATGCGTCCATTGGTTGGTCACTGTGCACGCTAGCCATACCGTGCCACTGCTTGTTGAAGGTCTTCGTACTTGCTGGTTGATAACTAGTGTTCACAACCCATTGTTTCCCCCTGTGACCATTTGTGAATCGTGTTATGCGTTTTCAACGTTGACCACATGAAGTGAAATTTGTTGGTCATGGTTAGTGACATATGCATACTTTGGTTGGTCACTGTGCATTGTAGCCACATTGTGCCACTACATATTGAAGGTGTTTGTACTTGCTAGTTGATAACTTGTGTTCCCAACCCATTGTTTTCCCCTCTGACCATTTGTGACTCGTGTTTTGGTTTTCAGCGTTGACGACATGAAGTGAAATTTGTTGGTCATGGTTAGTGACATATGCATACTTTGGTTGGTCACTGTGCATTGAAGCCACATTGTGCCACTACATATTGAAGGTATTTGTACTTGCTAGTCGATAACTAGTCTTCACAAACCATTATCTTCCACCCTGACCATTTGTGACTCGTGTTATGAGTTGTCAAAGTTTACCACACTTAGTGACATTATTTGGTCATGGTCAGTGACATATGCCTACTTTATTTGGTCATCGTGCATGGTCTCCACACCGTGCCAGAGCGTATTGATGCCCCTTGTGCTTGCTATTTGATACTTGGTGTTCCCAAACCATTGTTTCCCCCTCTGACCATTTATGACTCGTATTATGAGTTGTCAACGTTGACCCCACACAGCGGATTTCTTTGGTCAAAGGCAGTACATATGCCTAGTTTGGTCGGTCATTGTGCATAGTAGCCACACCGTGCTACTACTGACTGAAGGTCGTTGTACTTGGTAGTTGAGAACCGATATTCCCATAGCATTGTTTCCTCTCCTGACCGTTTGTGACTCGTGTTATGGTTGGTCAACGTTGACCACCCTTATTGAAATTCTCTGGTCATGACCAGTGACATATGCCTAGTTTGGTTGTTTGGTGTGCATATTAGCCACACCGTGCCAGTACGTATTGAAGTTCTTTGTCCTTTCTTGTCAATACATAGGCTTCCCAAACCATTGTCTCTCCCTCTGATCACTTGTGACTCGTGTTATGATTTGTCAATGTTGACCACACATAGTGGACTTATTCGGTCGTAGTCAGTGACGTATGCATCCTTTGGTTGGTCACTGTACACGCTAGCCATACCGTGCCACTGCTTGTTGAAGGTCTTTGTACTTGCTGGTTGATAACTAGTGTTCACAATCCATTGTTTCCCCCTCTGACCATTTGTGAATCGCGTTATGCGTTTTCAACGTTGACCACATGAAGTGAAATTTGTTGGTCATGGTTAGTGACATATGCATACTTTGGTTGGTCACTGTGCATTGTAGCCACATTGTGCCACTACATATTGAAGGTGTTTGTAATTGCTAGTCGATAACTAGTGTTCACAAACCATTATCATCCACCCTGACCATTTGTGACTTGTGTTATGAGTTGTCAAAGTTTGCCACACTTAGTGGCATTATTTGGTCATGGTCAGTGACATATGCTTACTTTGGTTGGTCATCGTGCATGGTCTCCACACCGTGCCACAACATATTGATGCCCCTTGTGCTTTCTAGTTGATACCTGGTGTTCCCAAACCGATGCTTCCCCCTCTTACCATTTGTGACTCGTATTATGAGTTGTCAACGTTGACCACACAGAGCGGATTCCTTTGGTCAAAGGCAGTACATATGCCTACTTTGGTCGGTCATTGTGCATGGTAGCCACACCGTGCTACTACTGATTGACGGTTGTTGTACTTGGTAGTTGAGAACCAATATTCTAATAGCATTGTTTCCTCTCCTGAACGTTTGTGACTCGTGTTATGGTTGGTCAATGTTGACCACCCATATTGAAAGTCTCTGGTCATGATCAGTGACATATGCCTAGTTTGGTTGTTTTGTGTGCATATTAGCCACACCGTGCCATTACGTATTGAAGTTTATTGTCCTTTCTAGTCAATACATAGGCTTTCCAAACCATTGTCTCTCCCTCTGATCATTTGTGACTCGTGTTATGAGTTGTCAATGTTGACCACACATAGTGGACTTATTTGATCGTAGTCAGTGACGTATGCATCCTTTGGTTGGTCAGTGTGCACGCTAGCCATACCTTGCCACTGCTTGTTGAAGGTCTCTGTACTTGCTGGTTGATAACTAGTATTCACAACCCATTGTTTCCCCGTCTGACCATTTGTGAATCGTGTTATGCGCTTTCAATGTTGACCACATGAAGTGAAATTTGTTGGTCATGGTTAGTGACATATGCATACTTTGGTTGGTCACTGTGTATTGTAGCCACATTGTGCCACTACATATTGAAGGTGTTTGTACTTGCTAGTCGATAACTAGTATTCACAAACCATTATCTTCCACCCTGACCATTTGTGACTTGTGTTATGAGTTGTCAAAGTTTACCACACTTAGTGGCATTATTTGGTCATGGTTTGTGACATATACCTACATTGGTTCATCATCGTGCATGGTCTCCACACCGTGCCACAACGTATTGAAGCCCCTTGTGCTTGTTATTTGATACCTGGTGTTCCCAAACCATTGCTTCCCCCTCTGACCATTTGTGACTCGTATTATGAGTTGTCAACATTGACCACACACAGCGGATTTCTTTGCTCGAAGGCAGTATGTATGTCTACTTTGGTCGTTCATTTTGCATGGTAGCCACACCGTGCTACTACTGATTGACGGTCATTGTACATGGTAGTTGAGAACCAATATTCCCATAGCATTGTTTCCTCTCCTGACCGTTTGTGACTCGTGTTATGGTTGGTCAATGTTGACCACCCATATTGAAATTCTCTGGTCATGATCAGTGACATATGCCTAGTTTGGTTGTTTGGTGTGCATATTAGCCACACCGTGCCACTACGTATTGAAGTTCTTTGTCCTTTCTAGNCCATTGTTTCCCCCTCTGACCATTTGTGAATCGTGTTATGCGTTTTCAACGTTGACCACATGAAGTGAAATTTGTTGGTCATGGTTAGTGACATATGCATACTTTGGTTGGTCACTGTGCATTGTAGCCACATTGTGCCACTACATATTGAAGGTGTTTGTACTTGCTATTCCATAACTAGTATTCACAAACCATTATCTTCCACCCTGACCATTTGTGACTCGTGTTATGAGTTGTCAAAGTTTACCACACTTAGTGGCATTATTTGGTCATGGTCAGTGACATATGCCTATTTTGGTTGGTCATTGTGCATAGTCTCCACACCGTGCCACAACGTATTAAAGCCCCTTGTGCTTGCTATTTGATACCTGGTGTTCCCAAACCATTGCTTCCCCCTCTGACCATTTGCGACACGTATTATGAGTTGTCAACGTTGACCACACGCAACGGATTTCTTTGCTCAAAGGCAATACATATGCCTACTTTGGTCGGTCATTGTGCATGGTAGCCACACCGTGCTACTACTGATTGACGGCCGTTGTACTTGGTATTTGAGAACCAACATTCCCATAGCATTGTTTCCTCTCCTGACCGTTTGTGACTCGTGTCATGGTTGGTCAACGTTGACCACCCTTATTGAAATTCTCTGGTAATGATCAGTGACATATGCCTAGTTTGGTTGTTTTGTGTGCATATTAGCTACACCGTGTCACTACGTATTGAAGTTATTTGTCCTTTCTAGTCAATACATAGGCTTCCCAAACCATTGCCTCTCCCTCTGAGCATTTGTGACTCGTGTTATGAGTTGTCAATGTTTACCACACATAGTGGACTTATTTGGTCGTAGTCAGTGACGTATGCATCCTTTGTTTGGTCACTGTGCACGCTAGCCATACCGTGCCACTGCTTGTTGAAGGTCTTTGTACTTGCTGGTTGATATCTAGTGTTGACAAGCCATTGTTTCCCCCTCTGACCATTTGTGAATCGTGTTATGCGTTTTCAACGTTGACCACATGAAGTGAAATTTGTTGGTCATGGTTAGTGACATATGCATACTTTGGTTGGTCACTGTGCATTGTAGCCACATTGTGCCACTACATATTGAAGGTGTTTGTACTTGCTAGTCGATAACTAGTATTCACAAACCATTATCTTCCACCCTGACCATTTGTGACTCGTGTTATGAGTTGTCAAAGTTTACCACACTTAGTGGCATTATTTGGTCATGGTCAGTGACATATGCCTACTTTGGTTGGTCATCGTGCATGGTCTCCACACCGTGCCACAACGTATTGAAGCCCCTTGTGCTTGCTATTTGATACCTGGTGTTCCCAAACCATTGCTTCCCCCTCTGACCATTTGTGACTCGTATTATGAGTTGTCAACGTTGACCACACACAGCGGATTTCTTTGGTCAAAGGCAGTACATATGCCTACTTTGGTCGGTCATTGTGCATGGTAGCCACACCGTGCTACTACTGATTGACGGCCGTTGTACTTGGTATTTAAGAACCAACATTCCCATAGCATTGTTTCCTCTCCTGACCGTTTGTGACTCGTGTTATGGTTGGTCAATGTTGACCACCCACATTGAAAGTCTCTGGTCATGATCAGTGACATATGCCTAGTTTGGTTGTCTGGTGTGCATATTAGCCTCACCGTGCCACTACGTATTGAAGTTCTTTGTCCTTTCTAGTCAATACATAGGCTTCCCAAACCATTGTCTCTCCTTCTGACCATTTGTGACTCGTGTTATGAGTTGTCAAAGTTTACCACACTTAGTGGCATTATTTGGTCATGGTCAGTGACATATGCCTACTTTGGTTGGTCATCGTGCATGGTCTCCACACCGTGCCACAACGTATTGAAGCCCCTTGTGCTTGCTATTTGATACCTGGTGTTCCCAAACCATTGCTTCCCCCTCTGACCATTTGTGACTCGTATTATGAGTTGTCAACGTTGACCACACACAGCGGATTTCTTTGGTCAAAGGCAGTACATATGCCTACTTTGGTCGGTCATTGTGCATGGTAGCCACACCGTGCTACTACTGATTGACGGCCGTTGTACTTGGTATTTAAGAACCAACATTCCCATAGCATTGTTTCCTCTCCTGACCGTTTGTGACTCGTGTTATGGTTGGTCAATGTTGACCACCCACATTGAAAGTCTCTGGTCATGATCAGTGACATATGCCTAGTTTGGTTGTCTGGTGTGCATATTAGCCTCACCGTGCCACTACGTATTGAAGTTCTTTGTCCTTTCTAGTCAATACATAGGCTTCCCAAACCATTGTCTCTCCTTCTGACCATTTGTGACTCGTGTTATGAGTTGTCAAAGTTTACCACACTTAGTGGCATTATTTGGTCATGGTCAGTGACATATGCCTACTTTGGTTGGTCATCGTGCATGGTCTCCACACCGTGCCACAACGTATTGAAGCCCCTTGTGCTTGCTATTTGATACCTGGTGTTCCCAAACCATTGCTTCCCCCTCTGACCATTTGTGACTCGTATTATGAGTTGTCAACGTTGACCACACACAGCGGATTTCTTTGGTCAAAGGCAGTACATATGCCTACTTTGGTCGGTCATTGTGCATGGTAGCCACACCGTGCTACTACTGATTGACGGTCATTGTACATGGTAGTTGAGAACCAATATTCCCATAGCATTGTTTCCTCTCCTGACCGTTTGTGACTCGTGTTATGGTTGGTCAATGTTGACCACCCACATTGAAATTCTCTGGTCATGATCAGTGACATATGCCTAGTTTGGTTGTCTGGTGTGCATATTAGCCTCACCGTGCCACTACGTATTGAAGTTCTTTGTCCTTTCTAGTCAATACATGGGCTTCCCAAACCATTGTGTCTCCCTCTGATCATTTGTGACTCGTGTTATGAGTTGTCAATGTTGACCACACATAGTGGACTTATTTGATCGTAGTCAGTGACGTATGCATCCTTTGGTTGGTCAGTGTGCACGCTAGCCATACCGTGCCACTGCTTGTTGAAGGTCTTTGCACTTGCTGGTTGATAACTAGTGTTGACAACCCATTGTTTCCTCCTCTGACCATTTGTGAATCGTGTTATGCGTTTTCAACGTTGACCACATGAAGTGAAATTTGTTGTTCATGGTTAGTGACATATGCATACTTTGGTTGGTCACTATGTATTGTAGCTACATTGTGCCACTACATATTGAATGTGTTTGTACTTGCTAGTCCATAACTAGTATTCACAAACCATTATCTTCCACCCTGACCATTTGTGACTCGTGTTATGAGTTGTCAAAGTTTACCACACTTAGTGGCATTATTTGGTCATGGTTTGTGACATATGCCTACTTTGGTTGGTCATCGTGCATGGTCTCCACACCATGCCACAACATATTGAAGCCCCTTGTGCATGCTATTTGATACCTGGTGTTCCCAAACCATTGCTTCCCCCTCTGACCATTTATGACTCGTATTATGAGTTGTCAACGTTGACCACACACAGCGGATTTCTTTGGTCAAACGCAGTACATATGCCTACTTTGGTCGGACATTGTGCATGGTAGCCGCATCGTGCTACTACTGATTGACGGTCATTGTACTTGGTAGTTGAGAACCAATATTCCCATAGCATTGTTTCCTCTCCTGATCGTTTGTGACTCGTGTTATGGTTGGTCAATGTTGACCACCCATATTGAAATTCTCTGGTCATGATCAGTGACATATGCCTAGTTTGGTTGTATGGTGTGCATATTAGCCACACCGTGCCACTACGTATTGAAGTTCTTTGTCCTTTCTAGTCAATACATAGGCTTCCCAAACCATTGTGTCTCCCTCTGACCATTTGTGACTCGTGTTATGAGTTGTCAATGTTGACCACACATAGTGGACTTGTTCGGTCGTAGTCAGTGACGTATGCATCCTTTGGTTGGTCACTGTGCACGCTAGCCATACCGTGCCACAGCTTGTTGAATGTCTTTGTACATGCTAGTTGATAACTAGTGTTCCCAATGCATTGTTTTCCCCTCTCACCATTTGTGACTCGTGTTATGCGTTTTCAACGTTGACCACATGAAGTGAAATTTGTCGGTCATGGTTAGTGACATATACATACTTTAGTTGGTCAATGTGCATTGAAGCCACATTGTGCCACTACATATTGAAGGTATTTGTACTTGCTAGTCGATAACTAGTATTCAAAAACCATTATCTTCCACCCTGACCATTTGTGACTCGTGTTGTCAACGTTTACCACACTTGGTGACATTATTTTGTCATGGTCAGTGACATATGCCCACTTTGGTTGGTCATCGTGCATGGTCTCTATACCGTGCCACAGTGTATTGAAGCCCATTGTGCTTGCTATTTGATATTTGGTGTTCCCAAACAATTGTTTCCCCCTCTGACCATTTGTGACTCGTATTATGAGTTGTCAACGTTGACCACACACAGCAGATTTCTTTGGTCAAAGGCAGTACATATGCCTAGTTTGGTTAGTCATTGTGCATGGTAGCCACACCGTGCTACTGCTGACTGAAGGTCGTTGTACTTGGTAGTTGGTATCTACTATTCCCAACCCATTGTTCCCCCTCCAACAATTCGTGACCCATATTATGGGTTGTCAACGTTGACCACACATAGTAAAATGTTTTGGTCATGGCAAGTGGCACATGCCTAATCTGGTTGGTCATTGTGCATGGTAGCCACACCGTTCCACTACTTGTTGAAATTCTTTGCACTTGCTAGTCAATAAATAGCAAA
>SZWC01006385.1:5263-41464 GCA_023375785.1 Penium margaritaceum | reverse complement strand
TCAATACATAGGCTTCCCAAACCGTTGTCTCTCCCTCTGACCATTTGTGACTCGTGTTATGAGTTGTCAATGTTGACCACACATAGTGGACTTATTCGGTCGTACTCAGTGACGTATGCATCCTTTGGTTGGTCACTGTGCACGCTAGCCATACCGTGCCACAGCTTGTTGAAGGTCTTTGTACGTGCTGGTTGATACCTAGTGTTTACAACCCATTGTTTCCCCCTCTGACCATTTGTGAATCCTGTTATGCGTTTCAACGTTGACCACATGAAGTGAAATTTGTTGGTCATGGTTAGTGACATATGCATATTTGGTCGGTCACTGTGCATTGTAGCCACATTGTGCCACTACATATTGAAGGTGTTTGTACTTGCTAGTCGATAACTAGTATTCANCCACTGCTTGTTGAAGGTCTTTGTACTTGCTGGTTGATAACTAGTGTTCACAACCCATTGTTTCCCCCTCTGACCATTTGTGAATCCTGTTATGCGTTCTCAACGTTGACCACATGAAGTGAATTTGTTGGTCATGGTTAGTGACATATGCATATTTGGTCGGTCACTGTGCATTGTAGCCACATTGTGCCACTACATATTGAAGGTGTTTGTACTTGCTAGTCGATAACTAGTATTCATAAACCATTATCTTCCATCCGGACCATTTGTGACTCGTGTTATGAGTTGTCAACGTTTACAACACTTAGTGGCATTATTTGGTCATGGTCAGTGACATATGCCTACTTTGGTTGGTCATCGTGCATGGTCTCCAAACCGTGCCACAACGTATTGAAGCCCCTTGTGCTTGCTATTTGATACCTGGTGTTCCCAAACCATTGCTTCCCTCTCTGACCATTTGTGACTCGTATTATGAGTTGTCAACGTTGACAACACACAGCGGATTTGTTTGGTCAAAGGCAGTACATATGCCTACTTTGGTCGGTCATTGTGCATGGTAGCCACACCGTGCGACTACTGATTGACGGTCGTTGTACTTGGTACTTGAGAACCAATATTCCCATATCATTGTTTCCTCTCCTGAACGTTTGTGACTCGTGTTATGGTTGGTCAATGTTGACCACCCATATTGAAAGTCTCTGGTCATGATCAGTGACATATGCCTAGTTTGGTTGTTTTGTGTGCACATTAGCCACACCGTGCCACTACGTATTGAAGTTCTTTATCCTTTCTTGTCAATACATAGGCTTCCAAAACCATTGTCTCTCCCTCTGATTGTTTGTGACTCGTGTTATGAGTTGTCAATGTTGACCACACATAGTGGACTTATTCGGTCGTAGTCAGTGACGTATGCATCCTTTGGTTGGTCACTGTGCACGCTAGCCATACCGTGCCACTGCTTGTTGAAGGTCTTTGTACTTGCTGGTCGATAACTAGTGTTCACAACCCATTGTTCCCCCCTCTGGCCATTTGTGAATCGTGTTATGCGTTTTCAACGTTGACCACATCAAGTGAAATTTGTTGGTCATGGTTAGTGACATATGCATACGTTGGTTGGTCAATGTGCATAGTAGCCACATTGTGCCACTACATATTGAAGGTGTTTGTACTTGCTAGTCGATAACTAGTATTCACAAACCATTATCTTCCACCCTGACCATTTGTGACGTGTGTTATGAGTTGTCAACGTCTACCACACTTAGTGGCATTATTTGGTCATGGTTTGTGACATATGCCTACTTTGGTTCGTCATCGTGCATGGTCTCCACACCATGCCATAACGTATTGAAGCCCCTTGTGCTTGCTATTTGATACCTGGTGTTCCCAAACCATTGCTTCCCCCTCTGACCATTTGTGACTCGTATTATGAGTTGTCAACATTGACCACACACAGCGGATTTCTTTGCTCGAAGGCAGTATATATATGTCTACTTTGGTCGGTCATTGTGCATGGTAGCCACACCGTGCTACTACTGATTGACGGTCATTGTACTTGGTAGTTGAGAACCAATATTCCCATAGCATTGTTTCCTCTCCTGACCGTTTGTGACTCGTGTTATGGTTGGTCAATGTTGACCATCCATATTGAAATTCTCTGATCATGATCAGTGACATATGCCTAGTTTGGTTGTTTGGTGTGCATATCAGCCACACCGTGCCACTACGTATTGAATTTCTTTGTCCCTTATAGTCAATACACAGGCTTCCCAAACCATTGTCTCCCCCTCTGATCATTTGTGACTCATGTTATGAGTTGTCAATATTGACCACACATAGTGGACTTATTCGGTCGTAGTCAGTGATGTATGCATCCTTTGGTTGGTCACTGTGCACGCTAGCCATACCGTCCCACTGCTTGTTGAAGGCCTTTGTACTTGCTGGTTGATAACTAGTGTTCACAACCCATTGTTTCCCCCTCTGACCATTTGTGAATCGTGTTATGCGTTTTCAAGGTTTACCACATGAAGTGAAATTTGTTCGTCATGGTTAGTGACATATGCATATCTGGTTGGTCACTGTGCATTGTAGCCACATTGTGCCACCACATATTGAAGGTGTTTGTACTTGCTAGTCGATAACTTGTATTCACAAACCATTATCTTCCATCCTGACCATTTGTGACTCGTGTTATGAGTTGTCAAAGTTTACCACACTTAGTGGCATTGTTTGGTGATGGTTTGTTACATATGCCTACTTTGGTTTGTCATTGTGCATGGTCTCCACACCGTGCCACAACAATTTGAAGCCCCCTGTGCTTGCCATTTGATACTTGGTGTTCCCAAACCATTGCTTCCCCCTCTGACCATTTGTGACTCGTATTATGAGTTGTCAACGTTGACCACACACATCGGATTTCGTTGGTCAAAGGCAGTACATATGCCTACTTTGGTCGGTCATTGTGCATGGTAGCCACACTGTGCTACTACTGATTGACAGTCATTGTACTTGGTAGTTGAGAACCAATATTCCCATATCATTGTTTCCTCTCCTGACCGTTTGTGACTCGTGATATGGTTGGTCAATGTTGACCACCGATATTGAACTTTTCTGGTCATGATCAGTGACATATGCCTAGTTTGGTTGTTTGGTGTGCATATTAGCCACACCGTGCCACTACGTATTGAAGTTCTTTGTCCTTTCTAGTCAATACATAGGCTTCCCAAACCGTTGCCTCTCCCTCTGACCATTTGTGAATTGTGTTATGAGTTGTCGATGTTGACCACACATAGTGGACTTATTCGGTCGTACTCAGTGACGTATGCATCCTTTGATTGGTCACTGTGCACGCTAGCCATACCGTGCCACAGCTTGTTGAAGGTCTTTGTACGTGCTGGTTGATAACTAGTGTTCACAACCCATTGTTTCCCCCTCTGACCATTTGTGAATCCTGTTATGCGTTTTCAACGTTGACCACATGAAGTGAAATTTGTTGGTCATGGTTAGTGACATATGCATATTTGGTCGGTCACTGTGCATTGTAGCCACATTGTGCCACTACATATTGAAGGTGTTTGTACTTGCTAGTCGATAACTAGTATTCACAAATTATTATCTTCCATCCGGACCATTTGTGACTCGTGTTATGAGTTGTCAAAGTTTACCACACTTAGTGGCATTATTTGGTCATGGTTTGTGACATATGCCTACTTTGGTTGGTCATCGTGCATGGTCTCCACACCGTGCCACAACGTATTGAAGCCCCTTGTGCTTGCTATTTGATACCTGGTGTTCCCAAACCATTGCTTCCCCCTCTGACCATTTGTGACTCGTATTATGAGTTGTCAACGTTGACCACACACAGCGGATTTCTTTGGTCAAAGGCAGTACATATGCCTACTTTGGTCGGTCATTGTGCATGGTAGCCACACCGTGCTACTACTGATTGACGGTCATTGTACTTGGTAGTTGAGAACCAATATTCCCATAGCATTGTTTCCTCTCCTGACCGTTTGTGACTCGTGTTATGGTTGGTCAATGTTGACCACCCATATTGAAATTCTCTGGTNCTGACCATTTGTGACTCGTGTTATGAGTTGTCAAAGTTTACCACACTTAGTGGCATTATTTGGTCATGGTTTGTGACATGCCTACTTTGGTTGGTCATCGTGTATGGTCTCCACACCGTGCCACGACGTATTGAAGCCCCTTGTGCTTGCTATTTGATACCTGGTGTTCCCAAACCATTGCTTCCCCCTCTGACCATTTGTGACTCGTATTATGAGTTGTCAACGTTGACCACACACAGCGGATTCCTTTGGTCAAAGACAGTACATATGCCTACTTTGGTCGGTCATTGTGCATGGTAGCCACACCGTGCTACTACTGATTGATGGTCATTGTACTTGGTAGTTGAGAACCAATATTCCCATATCATTGTTTCCTATCCTGACCGTTTGTGACTCGTGTTATGGTTGGTCAATTTTGACCACCCATATTGAAATTCTCTGGTCATGATCAGTGACATATGCCTAGTTTGGGTGTTTGGTGTGCATATTAGCCACACCGTGCCACTACTTATTGAATTTCTTTGTCCTTTCTAGTCAATACATAGGCTTCCAAAACCGTTGTCTCTCCCTCTGACCGTTTGTGACTCGTGTTATGAGTTGTCAATGTTGACCGCACATAGTGGACTTATTCGGTCGTAGTCAGTGACGTATGCATCCTTTGGTTGGTCACTGTGCACGCTCGCCATACTGTCCCACTGCTTGTTGAAGGTCTTTGTACTTGCTGGTTGATAACTAGTGTTCACAACCCATTGTTCCCCCCTCTGACCATTTGTGAATCATGTTATGCGTTTTCAACGTTGACCACATGAAGTGAGATTTGTTCGTCATGGTTAGTGACATATGCATATCTGGTCGGTCACTGTGCATTGTAGCCACATTGTGCCACCATATATTGAAGGTGTTTGTACTTGCTAGTCGATAACTAGTATTCACAAACCATTATCTTCCATCCTGACCATTTGTGACTCGTGTTATGAGTTGTCAAAGTTTACCACACTTAGTGGCATTATTTGGTGATGGTTTGTGACATACGCCTACTTTGATTGGTCATCGTGCATGGTCTCCACACCGTGCCACAACGGATTGAAGCCCCTTGTGCTTGCTATTTGATACCTGGTGTTCCCAAACCATTGCTTCCCCCTTTGACCATTTGTGACTCGTATTATGAGTTGTCAACGTTGACCACACGCATCGGATTTCTTTGGTCAAAGGCAGTACATATGCCTACTTTGGTCGGTCACTGTGCATGGTAGCCACACCGTGCTACTACTGATTGACTGTCATTGTACTTGGTAGTTGAGAACCAATATTCCCATATCATTGTTTCCTCTCCTGACCGTTTGTGACTTGTGTTATGGTTGGTCAATGTTGACCACCCATATTGAAATTTTCTGGTCATGATCAGTGACATATGCCTAGTTTGGTTGTTTGGTGTGCATATTAGCCACAACGTGCCACTACTTATTGAATTTCTTTGTCCTTTCTAGTCAATACATAGGCTTCCAAAACCGTTGTCTCTCCCTCTGACCGCTTGTGACTCGTGTTATGAGTTGTCAATGTTGACCGCACATAGTGGACTTATTCGGTCGTAGTCAGTGACGTATGCATCCTTTGGTTGGTCATTGTGCACGCTAGCCATACTGTCCCACTGCTTGTTGAAGGTCTTTGTACTTGCTGGTTGATAACTAGTGTTCACAACCCATTGTTTCCCCCTCTGACCATTTGTGAATCCTGTTATGCGTTTTCAACGTTGACCACATGAAGTGAAGTTTGTTGGTCATGGTTAGTGACATATGCATATTTGGTCGGTCACTGTGCATTGTAGCCACATTGTGCCACTACATATTGAAGGTGTTTGTACTTGCTAGTCGATAACTAGTATTCATAAACCATTATCTTCCATCCGGACCATTTGTGACTCGTGTTATGAGTTGTCAAAGTTTACCACACTTAGTGGCATTATTTGGTCATGGTCAGTGACATATGCCTACTTTGGTTGGTCATCGTGAATGGTCTCCAAACCGTGCCACAACGTATTGAAGCCCCTTGTGCTTGCTATTTGATACCTGGTGTTCCCAAACCATTGCTTCCCTCCCTGACCATTTGTGACTCGTATTATGAGTTGTCAACGTTGACCACACACAGCCGATTTGTTTGGTCAAAGGCAGTACATATGCCTACTTTGGTCGGTCATTGTGCATAGTTGCCACACCGTGCGACTACTGATTGACGGTCGTTGTACTTGGTACTTGAGAACAAATATTCCCATATCATTGTTTCCTCTCCTGAACGTTTGTGACTCGTGTTATGGTTGGTCAATGTTGACCACCCATATTGAAAGTCTCTGGTCATGATCAGTGACATATGCCTAGTTTGGTTGTTTCGTGTGCACATTAGCCACACCGTGCCACTATGTATTGAAGTTCTTTGTCCTTTCTTGTCAATACATAGGCTTTCCAAACCATTGTCTCTCCCTCTGATCGTTTGTGACTCGTGTTATGCGTTGTCAATGTTGACCACACATAGTAGACTTATTCGGTCGTAGTCAGTGACGTATGCATCCTTTGGTTGGTCACTGTGCACGCTAGCCATACCGTGCCACTGCTTGTTGAAGGTCTTTGTACTTGCTGGTTGATAACTAGTGTTCACAACCCATTGTTTCCCCCTCTGACCATTTGTGACTCGTGTTATGAGTTGTCAATGTTGACCACACATAGTAGACTTATTCGGTCGTAGTCAGTGACGTATGCATCCTTTGGTTGGTCACTGTGCACGCTAGCCATACCGTGCCACTGCTTGTTGAAGGTCTTTGTACTTGCTGGTTGATAACTAGTGTTCACAACCCATTGTTCCCCCCTCTGGCCATTTGTGAATCGTGTTGTGCGTTTTCAACGTTGACCACATGAAGTGAAATTTGTTGGTCATGGTTAGTGACATATGCATACGTTGGTTGGTCAATGTGCATTGTAGCAACATTGTGCCACTACATATTGAAGGTGTTTGTACTCGCTAGTTGATAACTAGTATTCAGAAACCATTATCTTCCACCCTGACCATTTGTGACTTGTGTTATGAGTTGTCAAAGTTTGCCACACTTAGTGGCATTATTTGGTCATGGTTTGTGACATATGCATTCTTTGGTTCGTCATCGTGCATGGTCTCCACACCATGCCATAACGTATTGAAGCCCATTGTGCTTGCTATTTGATACCTGGTGTTCCCAAACCATTGCTTCCCCCTCTGACCATTTGTGACTCGTATTATGAGTTGTCAACATTGACCACACACAGCGGATTTCTTTGCTCGAAGGCAGTATATATATATATCTACTTTGGTCGGTCACTGTGCATGGTAGCCACACCGTGCTACTACTGATTGACGGTCATTGTACTTGGTAGTTGAGAACCAATATTCCCATAGCATTGTTTCCTCTCCTGACCGTTTGTGACTCGTGTTATGGTTGGTCAATGTTGACCACCCATATTGAAATTCTCTGGTCATGATCAGTGACATATGCCTAGTTTGGTTGTTTGGTGTGCATATTAGCCACACCGTGCCACTACGGATTGAAGTTCTTTGTCCTTTCTAGTCAATACACAGGCTTCCCAAACCATTGTCTCCCCCTCTGATTATTTGTGACTCGTGTTTTGAGTTGTCAATATTGACCACACATAGTGGACTTATTCGGTCGTAGTCAGTGACGTATGCATCCTTTGGTTGGTCACTGTGCACGCTAGCCATACCGTCCCACTGCTTGTTGAAGGTCTTTGTACTTGCTGGTTGATAACTAGTGTTGACAACCCATTGTTTCCCCCTCTGACCATTTGTGAATCGTGTTATGCGTTTTCAACGTTTACCACATGAAGTGAAATGTGTTCGTCATGGTTAGTGACATATGCATATCTGGTCGGTCACTGTGCATTGTAGCCACATTGTTCCACCACATATTGAAGGTGTTTGTACTTGCTAGTCGATAACTAGTATTCACAAACCATTATCTTCCATCCTGACCATTTGTGACTCGTGTTATGAGTTGTCAAAGTTTACCACACTTAGTGGCATTATTTGGTGATGGTTTGTTACATATGCCTACTTTGGTTGGTCATCGTGCACGGTCTCCACACCGTGCCACAACGGATTGAAGCCCCTTGTGCTTGCTATTTGATACCTGGTGTTCCCAAACCATTGCTTCCCCCTCTGACCATTTGTGACTCGTATTATGAGTTTTCAACGTTGACCACACACATCGGATTTCTTTGGTCAAAGGCAGTACATATTCCTACTTTGGTTGGTCATTGTGCATGGTAGCCACACCGTGCTACTACTGATTGATGGTCATTGTACTTGGTAGTTGAGAAACAATATTCCCATATCGTTGTTTCCTCTCCTGACCGTTTGTGACTCGTGTTATGGTTGGTCAATGTTGACCACCCATATTGAAATTCTCAGGTCATGATCAGTGACATATGCCTAGTTTGGTTGTTTGGTGTGCATATTAGCCACACCGTGCCACTACGTATTGAAGTTCTTTGTCCTTTCTAGTCAATACATAGGCTTCCCAAACCGTTGTCTCTCCCTCTAACCATTTGTGACTCGTGTTATGAGTTGTCAATGTTGACCACACATAGTGGACTTATTAGGTCGTACTCAGTGACGTATGCATCCTTTGGTTGGTCACTGTGCACGCTAGCCATGCCGTGCCACAGCTTGTTGAAGGTCTTTGTACGTGCTGGTTGATAACTAGTGTTCACAACCCATTGTTTCCCCCTCTGACCATTTGTGAATCCTGTTATGCGTTTTCAACGTTGACTACATGAAGTGAAATTTGTTGGTCATGGTTAGTGACATATGCATATTTGGTCGGTCACTGTGCATTGTAGCCACATTGTGCCACTACATATTGAAGGTGTTTGTACTTGCTAGTCGATAACTAGTATTCCCAAACCATTATCTTCCATCCGGACCATTTGTGACTCGTGTTATGAGTTGTCAAAGTTTACCACACTTAGTGGCATTATTTGGTCATGGTTTGTGACATATGCCTACTTTGGTTGGTCATCGTGCATGGTCTCCACACCGTGCCACAACGTATTGAAGCCCCTTGTGCTTGCTATTTGATACCTGGTGTTCCCAAACCATTGCTTCCCCCACTGACCATTTGTGACTTGTATTATGAGTTGTCAACGTTGACCACACACAGCGGATTTCTCTGGTCAAAGAGTGTACATATGCCTACTTTGGTCGGTCATTGTGCATGGTAGCCACACCGTGCTACTACTGGTTGATGGTCATTGTACGTGGTAGTTGAGAACCAATATTCCCATATCATTGTTTCCTCTCCTGACCGTTTGTGACTCGTGTTATGGTTGGTCAATGTTGACCACCCATATTGAAATTCTCTGGTCATGATCAGTGACATATGCCTAGTTTGGTTGTTTGGTGTGCATATTAGCCACACCGTGCCACTACGTATTGAAGTTNCATTTGTGACTCGTGTTATGAGTTGTCAATGTTGACCACACATAGTGGACTTATTCGGTCGTAGTCAGTGACGTATGCATCCTTTGGTTGGTCACTGTGCACGCTAGCCATACCGTGCCACTGCTTGTTGAAGGTCTCTGTACTTGCTGGTTGATAACTAGTGTTCACAACCCATTGTTTCCCCCTCTGACCATTTGTGAATTGTGTTATGCGTTTTCAATGTTGACCACATGAAGTGAAATTGTTGGTCATGGTTAGTGACATTTGCATACATTGGTTGGTCACTGTGCATTGTAGCCACATTGTGCCACTACATATTGAAGGTTTTTGTACTTGCTAGTCGATAACTAGTATTCACAAACCATTATCTTCCACCCTGACCATTTGTGACTCATGTTATGAGTTGTCAAAGTTTACCACACTTAGTGGCATAATTTGGTCATGGTTTGTGACATATGCCTACTTAGGTTTGTCATCGTGCATGGTCTCCATACCGTGCCACAACGTATAGAAGCCCCTTGTGCTTGCTATTTGATGCCTGGTGTTCCCAAACCATTGCTTCCCCCTCTGACCATTTGTGACTCATATTATGAGTTGTCAACATTGACCACACACAGCTGATTTCTTTGCTCAAAGGCAGTATATAGGTCTACTTTGGTCGGTCATTGTGCATGGTAGCCACACCGTGCTACTACTGATTGACGGTCAGTGTACTTGGTAGTTGAGAACCAATATTCCCATAGCATTGTTTCCTCTCCTGACCGTTTGTGACTCGTGTTATGGTTGGTCAATGTTGACCACCCATATTGAAATTCTCTGGTCATGATCAGTGACATATGCCTAGTTCGGTTGTTTGGTGTGCATATTAGCCTCACCATGCCACTACGTACTGAAGTTCTTTGTCCTTTCTAGTCAATACATAGGCTCCCCAAACCATTGTCTCTCCCTCTGATCATTTGTGACTCGTGTTATGAGTTGTCAATGTTGACCACACATAGTGGACTTATTTGGTCGTAGTCAGTGACGTATGCATCCTTTGGTTGGTCACTGTGCACGCTAGCCATATCGTGCCACTGCTTGTTGAAGGTCTTTCTCCTTGCTGGTTGATAACTAGTGTTCACAACCCATTGTTTCTCCCTCTGACCATTCATGAATCGTGTTATGCGTTTTCAACGTTGACCACATGAAGTGAAATTTGTTGGTCATGGTTAGTGACATATGCATACTTTGGTCGGTCACTGTGCATTGTATCCACATTGTGCCACTACATATTGAAAGTGTTTGTACTTGCTAGTCGATAACTAGTATTTACAAACCATCATCTTCCACCCTGACCATTTGTGACTCGTGTTATGAGTTGTCAAAGTTTACCACACTTAGTGGCATTATTTGGTCATGGTTTGTGACATATGCCTCCTTTGGTTGGTGATCGTGCATGGTCTCCACACCGTGCCACAACGTATTGAAGCCCCTTGTGCTTGCTATTTGATACTTGGTGTTCCCGAACCATTGCTTCCCCCTCTGACCATTTGTGACTCGTATTATGAGTTGTCAACGTTAACCACACGCAGCGGATTTCTTTGGTCAACGGCACTACATATGCCTAATTTGGTCGGTCATTGTGCATGGTAGCCACACCGTGCTACTACTGATTGACGGTCATTGTACTTGGTAGTTGAGAACCAATATTCCCATGGCATTGTCTCCTCTCCTGACCGTTGTGACTCGTGTTATGGTTGGTCAATGTTGACCACCCATATTGAAATTCTCTGGTCATGATCAGTGACACATGCCTAGTTTGGTTGTTTGGTGTGCATATTAGCCACACCGTGCCACTACGTATTGAAGTTCTTTGTCCTTTCTAGTCAATACATAGGCTTTCCAAACCATTGTCTCTCCCTCTGACCATTTGTGACTCGTGTTATGAGTTGTCAATGTTGACCACACATAGTGGACTTATTCGGTCGTAGTCAGTGACGTATGCATCCTTTGGTTGGTCACTGTGCACGCTAGCCATATCGTGCCACTGCTTGTTGAAGGTATTCGTACTTGCTAGTTGATAACTAGTGTTCCCAACGCATTGTTTTACCCTCTGACCATTTGTGACTCGTGTTATGCGTTTTCAACGTTGACCACATGAAGTGAATTTTGTTGGTCATGGTTAGTGGCATATGCATACTTTGGTTGGTCAATGTGCATTGAAGCCACATTGTGCCACTACATATTGAAGGTATTTGTACTTGCTAGTCGATAACTAGTATTCACAAACCATTTTCTTCCACCCTGACCATTTGTGACTCGTGTTGTGAGTTGTCAACATTTACCACACTTGGTGACATTATTTGGTCATGGTCAGTGACATATGCCTACTTTGGTTGGTCATCGTGCATGGTCTTCACACCGTGCCACAGCGTATTGAAGCCCCTTGTGCTTGCTATTTGATATTTGGTGTTCCCAAACCATTGTTTCCCCCTCTGACCATTTGTGACTCGTATTATGAGTTGTCAACGTTGACCACACACAGCAGATTTCTTGGGTCAAAGGCAGTACATATGCCTAGTTTGGTTGGTCATTGTGCATGGTAGCCACACCGTGCTACTGCTGACTGAAGGTCGTTGTACTTGGTAGTTGGTATCTACTACTCCCAACCCATTGTTTCCCCCTCCAACAATTTGTGACCCATATTATGGAGTGTCAACGTTGACCACACATAGTAAAATTATTTGGTCATGGTAAGTGGCACATGCCTAATCTGGTTGGTCATTTTGCATTGTAGCCACACCGTTCCACTACTTGTTGAAATTCTTTGCACTTGCTAGTCAATAAATAGCAAAAGGTTTCTCCCTTTGACACCAGGTCGGTTTTTGTTGATTTGTTATGCGTAGGTGCCTTCCCTATAATACTCCCTCCCACCCCCCTAGACGGATGTTCCGTGGACGACCTGGACACGGCCGCCCCCCCCCCCCACCCCCCCCCAGGCTGCGAGCCTATTCTATATTGCTTGTACGGGGATTCAAACCTAGGACCTCCCGCCCCAGAATCTAACTCTATAAGCACTATGCCAACTCACACGGTATTCATATGATGTCCAAATGACATTATAAGGGTTCCTATGTGTAAAGGGCATTAAATAAGGGGGTGTCATATTAGAGGGTAGTTTTCAAAACTATGAATGATAACAAAGTTAGTTTATTCAGAAATAGAAAAGACGGAAACGGAATTTCAGATATTACAACTTCGAGCTTGAGTAACCTCTCAACCATTGCTCCGATTGACCAGCCGTAAGAAGGAAAGTTGACAACACACAGTGAACCTCTTTTTATGATATTCAGTTACACAAGAATACTTTGGTTGGTCATTGTGCATGGTAGCCACACTGTGCCACCACTTATCGAAGGTCTTTGTACTTGCTAATCAATACCACGTATTCCCAAATCATTGTTTCTCCCTCTGCCCATTTTGTACTTGTATTATGAGTTGTGAACGTTGACCACATACACTAAACTTCTTTGGTCATGAGCAGTGATGTATGCCTACTTGGATAGGTCATTGTACACGGTAGCCACACTGTGCCAATACACCCGAAAGATATTTGTACTTCCTACAAGATACATAGCGTTTTGAAATCATTGCTTCCCCCTCTGACCATTTCTGACTCATGTTATGGGTTGTGAACGTTGACCACCCATATTGAAATTCTTTGGTCATTGTTAGTGACATATGCCTAGTTTGGTTTATCACTGTCAGTGGTTACCACGCCGTGTCACTGTGTATTGAAGGTCTTTGTGCTTTCTAGTTGATAGGTAGTATTTCCAAACCATTGTTACCCCCCTCTGACTATCAGCAACTCGTGTTGTGAGTTGTCAACGTTGACAACATGAAGTGAAGTTTGTTGGTCGTGGTCAGTGACATGTGCATACTTTGGTTGGTCAGTGTACATTTTAGCCACACGGTGCCACTACATATTGAAGGTATTTGTACTTGCTAGTCGATAACTAGTATTCACAACCCATTATCTTGCACCCTGACCATTTGTGACTCGTGTTGTGAGTTGTCAAAGTTTACAACACTTAGTGACATTATTTGGTCATGGTCAGTGACATATGCCTACTTTGGTTGGACATCGTGCATGGTATCCACACCGAGGCACAGCTTATTGAAGGTCCTTGTGCTTGCTAGTTGATACCTGGTGTTCCCAAACCATTGTCTCCCCCTCTGACTATTTGTGACTCCTATTATGAGTTGTCAACATTGACCACACACAGCGGATTTCTTTGGTGAAAGGCAGTACATGTGCCTACTTTGGTCGGTCATTGTGCATGGTAGCCACACCGTGCTCATAATGATTGAATGTCGCTGTACTTGCTAGTTGGGAACTTGTATTCCCAGACCATTGTTTCCCCCTCTGACTGTTTGTGACTCGTGTTGTGGTTGGTGAATGTTGACCACCCATATTGAAAATCTCTGGTCATGGTCAGTGACATATGCCTGGTTTTGGTTGTTTGGTGTGCATAGTAGCCACAACGTGCCACTACGTATTGAAGTTCTTTGTCGTTTCCAGTACATACATAGGGTTCCCAAACCATTGTCTCTCCCACTGACCATTTGTGACTCGTGTTATGAGTTGTCAATGTTGACCGTACATAGTGGACTTCTTCGGTCATAGTATGTGACACATGCATCCTTTGGTTGGTCACTGTGCATGCTAGACACACCGTGCCACTACTTGTTGAAAGTATTTCTACTTGCTAGTTAATAACTAGTGTTCCCAACCCATGGTTCCCCCCTCTGACCATTTGTGACTCATGTTATGAGTTTTCAATGTTGACCATACACTGCGAAATCCCTTTGGTCATGGTTAGTGACATATGCCTACTTTGGTTTATCACTGTACATGGTTACCACGCCGTTTCACACATATCAAAGGTCTATGTGCTTTCTAGTTGATAGCTAGTGTTCCCAACCCATTGCTACCCCCTCTGAATATCTGTGACTCGTGTTGTGAGTTGTCAACATTGACCACATAAAGTAAAACTTTTCCGTCATGGTCAGTGACATATACATACTTTGGATGGTCACTGTGCATTGAAGCCACATTGTGCCACTACATAATGAAGGTATTTGTACTTGCTAGTCGATAACTAGTATCCACAAACCATTATCTTCCACCCTGACCACTTGTGAGTTGGGTTATGAGTTGTCAAAGTTTACCACACTTAGTGACATTATTTGGTCATGGTTAGAGACACATGCCTACTTTGGCTAGTCATCTTGCATGGTCTCCACACCGTGCCACAATGTATTGAAGCTCCTTGTGCTTCCTATTTGATAACTGGTGTTCCCAAACCATTGTTTCCCCCTCTGAGAATTTGTGACTCGTATTATGAGTTGTCAACGTCGACCACACACAGCGGATTTCTTTGGTCAAACGCAGTACATATGCCTACTTTGGCCGGTCATTGTGCATGGTAGCCACACCGAGCTACTACTGACTGAAGGTCGTTGTACTTGGTAGTTGAGAACCGATATTCCCATAGCATTGTTTCCTCTCCTGACCGTTTGTGACTCGTGTTATGGTTGGTCAACATCGACCACCCACATTGAAATTCTCTGGTCATGATCAGTGACATATGCCTAGTTTTGTTGTTTGGTGTGCATATAAGCCACACCGTGCCACTACGTATTGAAGTTATATGTCCTTTCTAGTCAATACATAGGCTTCCCAAACCATTGTCTCTCCCTCTAACCATTTGTGACTCGTGTTATGAGTTGTCAATTTTGAGCACACATAGTGGACTTATTCGGTCGTAGTCAGTGACGTATGCATCCTTGGGTTGGTCACTTTGCATGCTAGCCATGCCGTGCCATTGCTTGTTAAAGGTCTTTGTACTTGGTAGTTGATAACTAGTGTTCCCAACCCATTGTTTTCCCCTCTGACCATTTGTGACTCGTGTTATGCGTTTTCAACGTTGACCACATGAAGTGAAATTTGTTGGTCATGGTTAGTGACATATGCATAATTTGGTTGGTCACTGTGCATTGAAGCCACACAGTGCCACTACATATTGAAGGTATTTGTACTTTCTAGTCCATAACTAGTATTCACAAACCATTATCTTCCACCCTGACCATTTGTGACTCGTGCTATGAGTTGTCAAAGTTTACCACACTTAGTGACATTATTTGGTCATGGTCAGTGACATATGCCTACTTTGGTTGGTCATCGTGCATGGTCCCACACCATGCCACAACGTGTTGAAGCCCCTTGTGCTTGCTATTTGATACCTGGTGTTCCCAAACCATTGCTTCCCCTTGTGATCATTTGCGACTCGTATTATGAGTTGTCAACGTTGACCACACACAACAAATTTCTTTGCTCAAAGGCAGTATATATGCCTACTTTCGTCGGCCATTGTGCATGGTAGCCACACCGTGCTACTGCTGATTGACGGTTGTTGTACTTGGTAGTTGAGAACTAATATTCCCATAGCATTATTTCCTCTCCTGACCGTTTGTGACTCGTGTTATGGTTGGTCAACGTTGACCACCCATATTGAAATTATCTGGTCATGATCAGTGACATATGCCTAGTTTGGTTGTTTGGTGTGCATATTAGCCACACCGTGCCACTACGTATTGAAGTTATTTGTCCTTTCTAGTCAATACATAGGCTTCCCAACCCATTGTCTCTCCCTCTGACCATTTGTGACTCGTGTTATGAGTTGTCAATGTTGACCACACATAGTGGACTTATTCGGTTGTAGTCAGTGACGTATGCATCATTGGATTGGTCACTGTGCATGCTAGCCATACCGTGCCACTGCTTGTTGAAGGTCTTTGTACTTGCTAGTTGATAACTAGTGTTCCCAGCCCATTGTTTTTCCCTCTGACCATTTGTGACTCGTGTTATGCGTTTTCAACGTTGACCACATGAAGTGAAATTTGTTGGTCACGGTTAGTGACATGTGCATAATTTGGTTGGTCACTGTGCATTGAAGCCACACAGTGCCACTACATGTTGAAGGTATTTGTACCTGCTATTCGATAACTAGTATTCACAAACCATTATCTTCCATCCTGACCATTTGTGACTCGTTTTATGAGTTGTCAAAGTTTACCACACTTAGTTACATTATTTGGTCATGGTCAGTGACATATGCCTACTTTGGTTGGTCATCGTGCATGGTCTCCACACCGTGCCACAACGTATTGAAGCCCCTTGTGCTTGCTATTTGACACCTTGTGTTCCCAAACCATTGCTCCCCCCTCTGACCATTTGCGACTCGTATTATGAGTTGTCAACGTTGACCACACACAACGGATTTATTTGCTCAAAGGCAGTATATATGCCTACTTTGGTCGGTCATTATGCATGGTAGCCACACCGCGCTGTCAGAAAATACAAAGACTCCGACAGAGGTCACTCATTGGAAAAACTCCGAGTTCTCAATAAAGGTTCAGGTCCCGACCTGGATCACCTTGGCAACGGTCTCTCGGTCTAACTGACCGCTAGGTCCGACAGTCCAAGTCATCCCCTAATAAAGTGACACCTGTCACCCACGTCCGGCTAGTGGAAAGAAGCCGTTGCTTTGTTGTTTTGTCCTGTTCTGCTCTTTTATACCGAGGATGTTCATTCCCTCGAGTCAACCATAACAGTTCTGCACATCCTGTTCCCTTTGGTTCTGCGTCTTCATCGCCGTGTCCTTGCTTTACTCGCCCCTCGCACTTCCTGCCTTCGCCACCCCACAACGCTTCGCTCAGTCACTCTCGCCTCTTCGCTCAGCCCTCATACCTCATCAACCATCATCCTCCTCGTCTACGCCTTCTCTCACATCAACCTGTTCACCTCAGCTACCTCGCCTCTCGGCCGCTACTTGCTTTTACGACTAATTCCTCGGAACCGCTCCCACCGTTCCGCTTCGTCACCTTGCATGCTTCCATGCTTCTGCTTGCTCCTGCTTCTGCCATTTCCGCTCATTACATTCTTCTGACACGCGCTACTGCTGATTGATGGTCGTTGTACTTGGTAGTTGAGAACCAATATTCCCATAGTATTGTTTCCTCTCCTGACCGTTTGTGACTCGTGTTATGGTTGGTCAACGTTGACCACCCATATTGAAATTCTCTGGTCATGATCAGTGACATATGCCTAGTTTGGTTGTTTCGTGTACATATTAGCCACACCGTGCCACTACGTGTTGAAGTTCTTTGTCCTTTCTAGTCAACACATAGGCTTCCCAAACCATTGTCTCTCCCTCTGACCATTTGTGACTCGTGTAATGAGTTATCAATGTTGATCACACATAGTGGACTTATTTGGTCGTGGTCAGTGACGTATGCATCCTTTGGTTGGTCATTGTGCACGCTAGCCATATTGTGCCACTGCTTGTTGAAGGTCTTTGTACTTGCTAGTTGATAACTAGTGTTCCCAACTCATTGTTTTCCCCTCTGACTATTTGTGACTCGTGTTATGCGTTTTCAATGTTGACCACATGAAGTGAAATTTGTTGGTCATGGTTAGTGACATATGCATAATTTGGTTGGTCACTGTGCATTGAAGCCACATAGTGCCACTACATATTGAAGGGATTTGTACTTGCTAGTCGATAACTAGTATTCACAAACCATTATCTTCCACCCTGACCATTTGTGACTCGTGTTATGAGTTGTCAAAGTTTACCACACTTAGTGACATTATTTGGTCATGGTCAGTGACATATGCCTACTTTGGTTGGTCATCGTGCATGATGTCCACACCGTGCCACAACGTATTGAAGCCCCTTGTGCTTGCTATTTGATACCTGGTGTTCCCAAACCATTTCTTCCCCCTCTGATCATTTGCGACTCGTATTATGAGTTGTCAACGTTGACCACACACAACAAATTTCTTTGCTCAAAGGCAGTATATATGCCTACTTTCGTCGGCCATTGTGCATGGTAGCCACACCGTGCTACTGCTGATAGACGGTCGTTGTACTTGGTAGTTGAGAACTAATATTCCCAAAGCATTGTTTCCTCTCCTGACGGTTTGGGACTCTTGTTATGGTTGGTCAACGTTGACCACCCATATTGAAATTCTCTGGTCATGATCAATGACATATGCCTAGTTTGGTTGTTTGGTGTGCATATTAGCCACACCGTGCCACTACGTATTGAAGTTATTTGTCCTTTCTAGTCAATACATAGGCTTCCCAAACCATTGTCTATCCCTCTGGCCATTTCTGACTCGTGTTATGAGTTGTCAATGTTGACCACACATAGTGGACTTATTCGGTTGTAGTCAGTGATGTATGCATCATTGGATTGGTCACTGTGCACGCTAGCCATACCGTGCCACTGCTTGTTGAAGGTCTTTGTACTTGCTAGTTGATAACTAGTGTTCCCAACCCATTGTTTTCCCCTCTGACCATTTGTGACTCATTTTATGCGTTTTCAACGTTGACCACATGAAGTGAAATTTGTTGGTCACGGTTAGTGACATGTGCATAATTTGGTTGGTCACTGTGCATTGAAGCCACACAGTGCGACTACATGTTGAAGGTATTTTTACTTGCTAGTCGATAACTAGTATTCACAAACCATTGTCTTCCACCCTGACCATTTGTGACTCGTTTTATGAGTTGTCAAAGTTTACCACACTTAGTTACATTATTTGGTCATGGTCAGTGACATATGCCTACTTTGGTTGGTCATCGTGCATGGTCTCCACACCGTGCCACAACGTATTGAAGCCCCTTGTGCTTGCTATTTGACACCTTGTGTTCCCAAACCATTGCTTCCCCCTCTGACCATTTGCGACTCGTACTATGAGTTGTCAACGTTGACCACACACAACGGATTTCTTTGCTCAAAGGCAGTATATATGCCTACTTTGGTCGGTCATTATGCATGGTAGCCACACCGCGCTGTCAGAAAATACAAAGACTCCGACAGAGGTCACTCCTCGGAAAAACACCGAGTTCTCAATAAAGGTTCAGGTCCCGACCTGGATCACCTTGGCAACGGTCTCTCGGTCTAACTGACCGCTAGGTCCGACAGTCCAAGTCATCCCCTAATAAAGTGACACCAGTCACCCACGTCCGGCTAGTGGAAAGAAGCCGTTGCTATGTTGTTTTGTCCTGTTCTGCTCTTTTATACCGAGGATGTTCATTCCCTCGAGTTAACCAGAACAGTTCTACACATCCTGTTCCCTTTGGTTCCGCGGCTTCGCCGCCGTGTCCTCGCTTTGCTCGCCCCTCGCACTTCCTGGCTTCGCCACCCCTCAACTCTTCGCTTTGTCACTCTCGCCTCTTCGCTGAGCCCTCATACCTCATCAACCATCATCCTCCTCGTCTACGCCTTCTCTCACATCAACCTGTTCACCTCAGCTACCTCGCCTCTCGGCCGCTACTTGCTTTCACGACTAACTCCTCGGAACCGCTCCCACTGTTCCGCTTCATCACCTTGCATGCTTCCATGCTTCTGCTTGCTCCTGCTTCTGCCATTTCCGCTCATTACATTCTTATGACACGCGTTACTGCTGACCGACGATCGTTGTACTTGGTAGTTGAGAACCATTATTCCCACAGTATTGTTTCCTCTCCTGACCGTTTGTGACTCGTGTTATGGTTGGTCAACGTTGACCACCCATATTGAAATTCTCTGGTCATGATCAGTGACATATGCCTAGTTTGGTTGTTTTGTGTGCATATTAGCCACACCGTGCCACTATGTACTGAAGTTCTTTGTCCTTTCTAGTCAATACACAGGCTTCCCAAACCATTGTCTCTCCCTCTGACCATTTGTGACTCGTGTTATGAGTTATCAATGTTGATCACACATAGTGGACTTATTTGGTCGTGGTCAGTGACGTATGCATCCTTTGGTTGGTCACTGTGCACGCTAGCCATATCGTGCCACTGCTTGTTGAAGGTCTTTGTACTTGCTAGTTTATAACTAGTGTTCCCAACTCATTGTTTTCCCCTCTGACTATTTGTGACTCGTGTTGTGCGTTTTCAACGTTGACCACATGAAGTGAAATTTGTTGGTCATGGTTAGTGACATATGCATAATTTGGTTGGTCACTGTGCATTGAAGCCACATAGTGCCACTACATATTGAAGGTATTTGTACTTGCTAGTCGATAACTAGTATTCACAAACCATTATCTTCCACCCTGACCATTTGTGACTCGTGTTATGAGTTGTCAAAGTTTACCACACTTAGTGACATTATTTGGATGGTCAGTGACATATGCCTACTTTGGTTGGTCATCGTGCATGATCTCCACACCGTGCCACAACGTATTGAAGCCCCTTGTGCTTGCTATTTGATACCTGGTGTTCCCAAACCATTGCTTCCCCCTCTGATCATTTGCGACTCGTATTATGAGTTGTCAACGTTGACCACACACAACAAATTTCTTTGCTCAAAGGCAGTATATATGCCTACTTTCGTCGGCCATTGTGCATGGTAGCCACACCGTGCTACTGCTGATTGACGGTTGTTGTACTTGGTAGTTGAGAACTAATATTCGCATAGCATTGTTTCCTCTCCTGACCGTTTGTGACTCGTGTTATGGTTGGTCAACGTTGACCACCCATATTGAAATTCTCTGGTCATGATCAGTGACATATGCCTAGTTTGCTTGTTTCGTGTGCATATTAGCCACACCGTGCCACTACGTATTGAAGTTATTTGTCCTTTCTAGTCAATACATAGGCTTCCCAAACCATTGTCTCTCCCTCTGGCCATTTCTGACTCGTGTTATGAGTTGTCAATGTTGACCAAGCATAGTGGACTTATTCGGTTGTAGTCAGTGACGTATGCATCATTGGATTGGTCACTGTGCACGCTAGCCATACTGTGCCACTGCTTGTTGAAGGTCTTTGTACTTGCTAGTTGATAACTAGTGTTCCCAACCCATTGTTTTCCCCTCTGACCATTTGTGACTCGTGTTATGCGTTTTCAACGTTGACCACATGAAGTGAAATTTGTTGGTCACGGTTAGTGACATGTGCATAATTTGGTTGGTCACTGTGCATTGAAGCCACACAGTGCCACTACATGTTGAAGGTATTTGTACTTGCTAGTCGATAACTAGTATTCACAAACCATTATCTTCCACCCTGACCATTTGTGACTCGTGTTATGAGTTGTCAAAGTTTACCACACTTAGTTACACTATTTGGTCATGGTCAGTGACATATGCCTACTTTGGTTGGTCATCGTGCATGGTCTCCACACCGTGCCACAACGTAGTGAAGCCCCTTGTGCTTGCTATTTGACACCTGGTGTTCCCAAACCATTGCTTCCCCCTCTGACCATTTGCGACTCGTATTATGAGTTATCAACGTTGACCACACACAGCGGATTTCTTTGCTCAAAGGCAGTATATATGCCTACTTTGGTCGGTCATTATGCATGGTAGCCACACCGCGCTGTCAGAAAATACAAAGACTCCGACAGAGGTCACTCTTCGGAAAAACACCGAGTTCTCAATAAAGGTTCAGGTCCCGACCTGGATCACCTTGGCAACGGTCTCTCGGTCTAACTGACCGTTAGGTCCGACAGTGCAAGTCATCCCCTAATAAAGTGACACCTGTCACCCACGTCCGGCTAGTGGAAAGAAGCCGTTGCTTTGTTGTTTTGTCCTGTTATTCTCTTTTATACTGAGGATGTTTATTCCCTCGAGTTAACCAGAACAGTTCTGCACATCCTGTTCCCTTTGGTTCCGCGGCTTCGCCGCCGTGTCCTCGCTTTGCTCGCCCCTCCAACTTCCTGCCTTTGCCACCCCTCAACGCTTCGCTCAGTCACTCTCGCCTCTTCGCTCAGCCTTTATACCTCATCAACCATCATCCTCCTCGTCTACGCCTTCTCTCACATCAACCTGTTCACCTCAGCTACCTCGCCTCTCGGCCGCTACTTGCTTTCACGACTGACTCCTTGGAACCGCTCCCACCGTTCTGCTTTGTCACCTTGCATGCTTCCATGCTTCTGCTTGCTCCTGCTTCTGCCATTTCCGCTCATTACATTCTTCTGACATGGTATCAGAGCAACAGGCAACATCACCTGGTGCGCCGTGACCAAGTCATTGTTTTGCCTCCCTTCTCTGCTCAGCACACCTCCGTCGCCGATCTCGCCGCCCCGCGCTTCTCCGCTTCGTCAGCAGTTGACATCAGCAGCGTCGACTGAAGGGATTCTTGTACTAAAGCAACGTCGCGTCATCTGAGTGAAGCCTTGCGCCCATCTCCGCGCCCGTGGCCAACCAGCAGTGACTCGTCGCCTGCAGCAGTTGCCAGCACCTCTCGAGCCGCCGCCGAGCGTCACCTTCGAAGAAGCTTCCCGCTGCCTGCCATCTGCTACCTCTTGTCATCTCCGTCTCCTCAAGTACCTCCGCCGTTCTCCTCTCCCCTCATCAACCTTGTCTGCTCCACCTACTTCATCAACATCAACTTCCTCACACTCGCCGCACCGCGCCGCGATCTCGCACCGCCCTCTCGGATCGTCATCAAACCAGCGGCACAGCTCCCGCCGTCAGGATATCGGACACCACCAGTCTTCCTGCTCCCATTGCGAGCCAACTGGGGAACAAGCCGTCACTCTCCTGACATCAGCGACTCGGTGCCTCTGCTTGCCATACGACCTCCTCTGCTGCAACCGCCGTCCTCTTGCCTCCGGGACATCGGACACCACTGGTCTTCCTGCCCGTCGGTCTTGGGCCAACTGGGAAACAAGCCATCACTCTCCCGAAAGCAGAGCACGTGGTTGTCACTTGCCGCCCTCTCCAGCCTCCACCTCCGCCGCATTCTCTCCTACTCCTCCACATCGAATTCTGCCATGCCTCACTCCCCTCTTCATCATCACCACCCCGGCTTTCTTCCTCTAGCCTCAGCTTTCATCTACCACCTCAAGTCGCCTTTTGTCATATGCATCGCCTCCTCCCTCCGTGCTCTCCATCATCAGCATCGTCCGCGCCTCCCTCTCATCAGCTTCTCCTCCGCCTCCTCGAGCCGCCTTCATCCTTCATCCGCGCCGCCTCTTCTCATCAGCCGTCATCAGCAGCTTTCTTCATCAGCGCACGGGGTTCCGCCCCTGCGCCCACTCATCCATCCGTTATCTCCGCCATCATAGCTTCCTCTGCTTCAACTTCAGCTCGGCACACGGATCCGCCCGGTCGCATCGCCTGTTCCGCGACGACCTGCACCCATGCAGAAAACGTCCGCAGCACACGTGGTCTTGTCCCTGCGCCCACTCATTTATCAGCCGCCTCTGCCTCCTCCTGATCCCTTCATTATCATCCACTCGGCACAAGGATCCGCTCGGTCGCATCGCCTCTCTCGTGACGACCTGCGCCCACGCCGAAAACGTCCGCAGCGCACGTGGTTCCGCCCCTGCGCCCACTCATCCATCCATCGTTTTCCGTCATCATCACTTCCTCCGCTTCCGCTCGGCATACGGATCCGCCCGGTCGCATCGCCCGTTCCGCGACGACCTGCGCCCATGCCGAATTCCTCCTCAGCGCACGTGGTTTCGCCCCTATGCCCACTCTTATTTCAGCAGCTTCCGCTTCCTCATCATTTGCATCTGCAACCAGCACACGGTCCTGCACGAGCTAGGTGCCCGTTTTGCAGCAACTTGCAACCACGCTGAAAACTGACCAAGTGCAAGTGGACTTTCCTCCAACGTCTGCTCCACATCCCTTTTTCTTCCAGCATCGGCCGCTTGGCATCAGCAATCCCTACTGCATCACAACTACCTTTCCAACTTTGGCCCCTCCTACACTTCATCTCATCCCCTACAACGTCCTTTCATCCTACAAGTCATGGCACAACATGCTCCTGCAATTCCTATCCTCGCTGCCAACGGTGCAAACGCTACAGCATGGGAATTTGCTGTCATCCAGCATGCACAACAATGGACTCTGGACTCCCATCTAGGTGATTGCATGCCCCTCGGGTACTATGAACACCAGCGCCCAGGTGGTGGACAGTCACGATCATATGAGAGGTCTCTCTTGACCATCGTTGATCTACTTCGGCCTCACCTTGACCCTTCCTACCACCATCATCTGCTGGAGCCTCGCACCGGACCTCTCCTCTGGGAACGGATTCTTCAGCATACCTCATGGAGAAACTGGATTGACAGGACATGCTACAACGCAACCTACACCGTCCGTGCACCAGTACACGTTCCCATGCTCACCACACAAGCTGGAGAAAGCAATGGACGACCACTCCCAGCTTCCTCCCCCGATTGGATGAATCGGGTCCTCGAATGGCTATTCCCTTCTTTCTTACATGGCTTTGGTCTGACTGACTGCCTGCTTGGGGATCGCCTCAACCTCGACCGACTGTCAGAGGAGGAGTCAAACGATCTATATGCATCAGTTGACAGCCAAGTCAGGATCCGACTCAAGGAAATAGTCCCTGCTCGCCTCCACGCTCTGGTGGATATCCATCCAGGAGACCTTGGAGCCATGTGGAGCCGCCTTCTTTCTTCATGTGGAGTGACCATGACACCAAACAACCGAAAACGATACTCCCATCGACAGACAGTCATGTAACCTCTGTCTGATTCAAGGGGGGTGTCAGAAAATACAAAGACTCCGACAGAGGTCACTCCTCGGAAAAACATCAAGTTCTCAATAAAGGTTCAGGTCCCGACCTGGATCACCTTGGCAACGGTCTCTCGGTCTAACCGACCGTTAGGTCCGACAGTCCAAGTCATCCCCTAATAAAGTGACACCTGTCACCCACGTCCGGCTAGTGGAAAGAAGCCGTTGCTTTGTTGTTTTGTCCTGTTCTGCTCTTTTATACCGAGGATGTTCATTCCCTTGAGTTAACCAGAACTGTTCTGCACATCCTGTTCCATTTGGTTCCGCGGCTTTGCCGCCGTGTCCTCGCTTTGCTCGCCCCTCGCACTTCTTGCCTTCGCCACCCCTCAACGCTTCGCTCAGTCACTCTCGCCTCTTCGCTCAGCCCTCATACCTCATCAACCATCATCCTCCTCGTCTACGCCTTCTCTCACATCAACCTGTTTACCTCAGCTACCTCGCCTCTCGGCCGCTACTTGCTTTCACGACTAACTCCTCGGAACCGCTCCCACCGTTCCGCTTCGTCACCTTGCATGCTTCCATGCTTCTGCTTGCTCCTGCTTCTGCCATTTCCGCTCATTACATTCTTCTGACACGCGCTACTGCTGATTGACGGTCGTTGTACTTGGTAGTTGAGAACCAATATTCCCATAGTATTGTTTCCTCTCCTGACCGTTTGTGACTCGTGTTATGGTTGGTCAACATTGACCACCCATATTGAAATTCTCTGGTCATGATCAGTGACATATGCCTAGTTTGGTTGTTTCGTGTGCATTTTAGCCACACCGTGCCACTACGTATTGAAGTTCTTTGTCCTTTCTAGTCAATACACAGGCTTCCCAAACCATTGTCTCTCCCTCTGACCATTTGTGACTCGTGTTATGAGTTATCAATATTGATCACACATAGTGGACTTATTCGGTCATAGTCAGTGACGTATGCATCCTTTGGTTGGTCACTGTGCACGCTAGCCATATCGTGCCACTGCTTGTTGAAGGTCTTTGTACTTGCTAGTTGATAACTAGTGTTCCCAACTCATTGTTTTCCCCTCTGACTATTTGTGACTCCTGTTATGCGTTTTCAACGTTCACCACATGAAGTGCAATTTGTTGGTCATGGTTAGTGACATCTGCATAATTTGGTTGGTCACTGTACATTGAAGCCACACAGTGCCACTACATATTGAAGGTATTTGTACTTGCTAGTTGATAACTAGTATTCACAAACCATTATCTTCCACCCTGACCATTTGTGACTCGTGTTATGAGTTATCAATATTGATCACACATAGTGGACTTATTCGGTCATAGTCAGTGACGTATGCATCCTTTGGTTGGTCACTGTGCACGCTAGCCATATCGTGCCACTGCTTGTTGAAGGTCTTTGTACTTGCTAGTTGATAACTAGTGTTCCCAACTCATTGTTTTCCCCTCTGACTATTTGTGACTCCTGTTATGCGTTTTCAACGTTCACCACATGAAGTGCAATTTGTTGGTCATGGTTAGTGACATCTGCATAATTTGGTTGGTCACTGTACATTGAAGCCACACAGTGCCACTACATATTGAAGGTATTTGTACTTGCTAGTTGATAACTAGTATTCACAAACCATTATCTTCCACCCTGACCATTTGTGACTCGTGTTATGAGTTGTCAAAGTTAACCACACTTGGTGACATTATTTGGTCATGGTCAGTGACATATGCCTACTTTGGTCGGTCATCGTGCATGATCTCCACACCGTGCCACAACGTATTGAAGCCCCTTGTGCTTGCTATTTGATACCTGGTGTTCCCAAACCATTGATTCCCCCTCTGATCATTTGCGACTCGTATTATGAGTTGTCAATGTTGACCACACACAACAAATTTCTTTGCTCAAAGGCAGTATATATGCCTACTTTGGTCGGCCATTGTGCATGGTAGCCACACCGTGCTATTGCTGATTGACGGTTGTTGTCCTTGGTAGTTGAGAACCAATATTCCTATAGCATTGTTTCCTCTCCTGACCGTTTGTGACTCGTGTTGTGGTTGGTCAACGTTGACCATCCATATTGAAATTCTCTGGTCATGATCAGTGACATGTGCCTAGTTTGGTTGTTTGGTGTGCATATTAGCCACACCGTGCCACTACGTATTGAAGTTATCTGTCCTTTCTAGTCAATACATAGGCTTCCCAAACCATTGTCTCTCCCTCTGACCATTTGTGACTCATGTTATGAGTTGTCAGTGTTGACCACACATAGTGGACTTATTCGGTCATAGTCAGTGACGTATGCATCCTTGGATTGGTCACTGTGCACGCTAGCCATACCGTGCCACTGCTTGTTGAAGGTCTTTGTACTTGCTAGTTGATAACTAGTGTTCCCAACCCATTGTTTTCCCCTCTGACCATTTGTGACTCGTGTTATGCGTTTTCAACGTTGACCACATGACGTGATATTTGTTGGTCATGGTTAGTGACATACACATAATTAGGTTGGTCACTGTGCATTCAAACCACACCGTGCCACTACATTTTGAAGGTATTTGTACTTGCTAGTCGATAACTAGTATTCACAACCCATTATCTTGCACCCTGACCATTTGTGACTCGTGTTATGAGTTGTCAAAGCTTACCACACTTATTGACATTATTTGGTCATGGTCAGTGACATATGCCTATTTTGGTTGGTCATCGTGCATGGTCTCCACACCGTGCCACAACGTATTGAAGCCCCTTGTGCTTGCTATTTGATACCTGGTGTTCCCAAACCATTACTTCCCCCTCTGACCATTTGCGACTCGTATTATGAGTTGTCAACGTTGACCATACACAACGGATTTCTTTGCTCAAAGGCAGTATATATGCCTACTTTGGTTGGTTATTGTGCATGGTAGCCATACAGTACTACTACTGATTGACGGTCGTTGTACTTGGTAGTTGAGAACCAATATTCCCATAGCATTTTTTCCTCTCCTGAACATTTGTGATTCGTGTTATGGTTGGTCAATGTTGACCACCCATATTGAACGTCTGTGGTCATGATCAGTGACATATGCCTAGGTTGGTTGTTCCATGTGCATATTAGCCACACCGTGCCACTACGTATTGAAGTGCTTTGTCCTTTCTAGTCAATACTGAGGCTTCTCAAACCATTGTCTCTCCCTCTGACCAGTTGTGACTCGTGTTATGAGTTGTCAATATTTATCACACATAGTGGACTTATTCGGTCGTAGTCAGTGACGTATGCATCCTTTGGTTGGTCACTGTGCACGCTAGCCATACCGTGCCACTGCTTGTTGAAGGTCTTTGTACTTGCTAGTTGATAACTAGTGTTCCCAACTCATTGTTTCCCCTCTAACTATTTGTGACCCGTGTTATGCGTTTTCAACATTGACCACATGAAGTGAAATTTGTTGGTCATGGTTAGTGACATCTGTATACTTTGGTTGGTCACTGTGCATTGAAGCCACATTGTCCCACTACATATTGAAGGTATTTGTACTTGCTAGTTGATAACTAGTATTCACAAACCATTATCTTCCACCCTGACCATTTGTGACTCGTGTTATGAGTTGTCAAGGTCTACCCCACTTGGTGAATTTATTTGGTCATGGTCAGTGACATATGCCTACTTTGGTTGGTCATCGTGCATAGTCTCCACACCGTGCCACAGCATATTGATGCCCCTTGTGCTTGCTATTTGATACTTGGTGTTCCCAAACCATTGTTTCCCCCTCTGACCATTTGTGACTCGTATTATGAGTTGTCAACGTTGACCACACACAACGGATTTCTCTGGTCAAAGGCAGTACATATGCCTAGTTTGGTCGGTCATTGTACATGGTAGCCACACCGTGCTACTACTGACTGAAGGTCGTTGTACTTGGTAGTTGAGAACCGATATTCCCATAGCATTGTTTCCTCTCCTGACCGTTTGTGACTCGTGTTATGGTTGGTCAACGTTGACCACCCTTATTGAAATTCTCTGGTCATGATCAGTGACATATGCCTAGCTTGGTTGTTTGGTGTGCATATTAGCCACACCGTGCCACTACGTATTGAAGTTCTTTGTCCTTTCTAGTCAATACATAGGCTTCCCAAACCATTGTATCTCCCTCTGATCATTTGTGACTCGTGTTATGAGTTGTCAAAGTTTACCACACTTAGTGACATTATTTGGTCATGGTCAGTGACATATGCCTACTTTGGTCGGTCATCGTGCATGGTCTCCACACCGTGCCACAACGTATTGAAGCCCCTTGTACTTGCTATTTGATACCTGGTGTTCCCAAACCATTGCTTCCCCCTCTGACCATTTGCGACTCGTATTATAAGTTGTCAACGTTGACCACACACAACGGATTTCTTTGCTCAAAGGCAATATATATGCCCATTTTGGTCGGTCATTGTGCATGGTAGCCACACCGTGCTACTACTGATTGACGGTCGTTGTACTTGGTAGTTGAGAACCAATATTCCCATAGCATTGTTTCCTCTCCTGACCGTTTGTGACTCGTGTTATGGTTGGTCAATGTTGACCACCCATATTGAAAGTCTCTGGTCATGATCAGTGACATATGCCTAGTTTGGTTGTTTCGTGTGCATATTAGTCACACCGTGCCACTACGTATTGAAGTTCTTTGTCCTTTCTAGTCAATAAATAGGCTTCGCAAACCATTGTCTATCCCTCTGACTATTTGTGACTCGTGTTATGAGTTGTCAATGTTGATCACACATAGTGGACTTATTTGGTCGTAGTCAGTGACGTATGCATCATTTGATTGGTCACTTTGCACGCTAGCCATACCGTGCCACTGCTTGTTGAAGGTATTTGTACTTGCTAGTTGATAACTAGTGTTCCCAACTCATTGTTTTCCCCTCAGACCATTTGTGACTCGTGTTATGCGTTTTCAACGTTGACCACATGAAGTGAAATTTGTTGGTCATGGTTAGTGACATCTGCATACTTTGGTTGGTCACTGTGCATTGAAGCAACCTTGTGCCACTACATATTGAAGGTATTTGTACTTGCTAGTCGATATCTTCCACCCTGACCATTTGTGACTCGTGTTATGAGTTGTCAAAGTTTACCACACTTGGTGACATTATTTGGTCATGGTCAGTGACATATGCCTACTTTGGTNGGCAGTACATATGCCTAGTTTGGTCGGTCATTGTGCATGGTAGCCACACCTTGCTCCTACTAACTGAAGGTCGTTGTACTTGGTAGTTGAGAACTGATATTCCCATAGCATTGTTTCCTCTCCTGACCATTTGTGACTCGTGTTATGGTTGGTCAAAGTTGACCACCCTTATTGAAATTCTCTGGTCATGATCAGTGACATATGCCTAGTTTGGTTGTTTGGTGTGCATATTAGCCACACCGTGCCACTACGTATTAAAGTTCTTTGTCCTTTCTAGTCAATACATAGGCTTCCCAAACCATTGTCTCTCCCTCTGATCAGTTGTGACTCCTGTTATGGGCTGTCAATGTTGACCACACATAGTGGACTTATTCGGTCGTAGTCAGTGACGCATGCATTCTTTGGTTGGTCACTGTGCACGCTAGCCATACCGTGCCACTAAGGTTGAAGGTCTTTGTACTTGCTAGTTGATAACTAGTGTTCACAACCCATTGTTTCCCCCTCTGACCATTTGTGAATCGTGTTATGCGTTTTCAACGTTGACCACATGAAGTGAAATTTGTTGGTCATGGTTAGTGACATGTGCATACTTTGGTTGGTCACTGTGCATTGTAGCCACATTGTGCCACTACATATTAAAGGTGTTTGTACTTGCTAGTCGATAACTAGTATTCACAAACCATTATCTTCCACCCTGACCATTTGTGACTCGTGTTATGAGTTTTCAAAGTTTACCACACTTAGTGACATTATTTGGTCATGGTCAGTGACATATGCCTACTTTGGTTGGTCATCGTGCTTGGTCTCCACACCATGCCACAACGTATTGAAGCCCCTTGTGCTTGCTATTTGTTACCTGGTGTTCCCAAACCATTGCTTCCCCCTCTGACCATTTGCGTCTCGTATTATGAGTTGTCAACGTTGACCACACACAACGGATTTCTTTGCTCAAAGGCAATACATATGCCCATTTTGGTCGGTCATTGTGCATGGTACCCACACCGTGCTACTACTGATTGACGGTCGTTGTACTTGGTAGTTGAGAACCAATATTCCCATAGCATTGTTTCCTCTCCTGACCGTTTGTGACTCGTGTTATGGTTGGTCAATGTTGACCACCCATATTGAAAGTCTCTGGTCATGATCAGTGACATATGCCTAGTTTGGTTGTTTCGTGTGCATATTAGTCACACCGTGCCACTACGTATTGAAGTTCTTTGTCCTAGGCAATAAATGGGCTTCCCAAACCATTGTCTCTTCCTCTGACCATTTGTGACTCGTGTTATGAGTTGTCAATGTTGATCATACACAATGGACTTATTCGGTCTTAGTCAGTGACGTATGCATCATTTGATTGGTCACTGTGCACGCTAGCCATACCGTGCCACTGCTTGTTGAAGGTCTTTGTACTTGCTAGTTGATAACTAGTGTTCCCAACTCATTGTTTTCCCCTCTGACCATTTGTGACTCGTGTTATGCGTTTTCAACGTTGACCACATGAAGTGAAATTTGTTGGTCATGGTTACTGACATCTGCATACTGTGGTTGGTCACTGTGCATTGAAGCCACCTTGTGCCACTACATATTGAAGGTATTTGTACTTGCTAGTCGATAACTAGTATTCACAAACCATTTTCTTCCACCCTGACCATTTGTGACTCGTGTTATGAGTTGTCAAAGTTTACCACACTTGGTGACATTATTTGGTCATGGTCAGTGACATATGCCTACTTTGGTCGGTCATCGTGCATGGTCTCCACACCGTGCCACAGCGTATTGATGCCCCTTGTGCTTGCTATTTGCTACTTGGTGTTCCCAAATCATTGTTTCCCCCTCTGACCATTTGTGACTCGTATTTTGAGTTGTCAACGTTGACCACACACAGCGGATTTCTTTGGTCAAAGGCAGTACATATGCCTAGTTTGGTCGGTCATTGTGCATGATAGCCACACCTTGCTCCCACTAACTGAAGGTCGTTGTACTTGGTAGTTGAGAACCGATATTCCCATAGCATTGTTTCCTCTCCTGACCATTTGTGACTCGTGTTATGGTTGGTCAAAGTTGACCACCCTTATTGAAATTCTCTGGTCATGATCAGTGACATATGCCTAGTTTGGTTGTTTGGTGTGCATATTAGCCACACCGTGCCACTACGTATTGAAGTTCTTTGTCCTTTCTAGTCAATACATAGGCTTCCCAAACCATTGTCTCTCCCTCTGACCATTTGTGACTCGTGTTATGAGTTGTCAATGTTGANCACACATAGTGGACTTATTCGGTCGTAGTCAGTGACGTATGCATCCTTTGGTTGGTCACTGTGCACGCTAGCCATACCGTGCCACTGCTTGTTGAAGGTCTTTGTACTTGCTAGTTGATAACTAGTGTTCCCAACTCATTGTTTTCCCCTCTGACCATTTGTGACTCGTGTTATGCGTTTTCAACGTTGACCACATGAAGTGAAATTTGTTGGTCATGGTTAGTGACATCTGCATACTTTGGTTGGTCACTGTGCATTGAAGCCACATTGTGCCACTACATATTGAAGGTGTTTGTACTTGCTAGTCGATAACTAGTTTTCACAAACCATTATCTTCCACCCTGACCATTTGTGACGTGTTATGAGTTGTCAAAGTTTACCACACTTAGTGGCATTATTTGGTCATGATTTGTGACATATGCCTACTTTGGTTGGTCATCGTGCATGGTTTCCACACCGTGCCACAACGTATTGAAGCCCCTTGTGCTTGCTATTTGATACCTGGTGTTCCCAAACCATTGCTTCCCCCTCTGACCATTTGTGACTCGTATTATGAGTTGTCAACATTTGACCACACACAGCGGATTTCTTTGCTCAAAAACAGTATACATGTCTACTTTGGTCAGTCATTGTGGATGGTATCCACACCGTGCTACTACTGATTGACGGTCATTGTACTTGGTAGTTGAGAACCAATATTCCCATAGCATTGTTTCCTCTCCTGACCGTTTGTGACTCGTGTTATGGTTGGTCAANTTGGTCACTGTGCACGCTAGCCATACCGTGCCACTGCTTGTTGAAGTTCTTTGTACTTGCTAGTTGTTAACTAGTGTTCCCAACGCATTGGTTTCCCCTCCGACCATTTGTGACTCGTGTTATGCGTTTTCAACGTTGACCACATGAAGGGAAATTTGTTGGTCATGGTTAGTGACATCTGCATACTTTGGTTGGTCACTTTGCATTGAAGCCACATTGTGCCACTACATATTGAAGGTATTTGTACTTGCTAGTCAATAACTAGTATTCACAAACCATTATCTTCCACCCTGACCATTTGTGACTTGTGTTATGAGTTGTCAAAGCTTACCACACTTGGTAACATTATTTGGTCATGGTCAGTGACATATGCCTCCTTTGGTTGGTCATCGTGCATGATCTCCACACCGTGCCACAGCGTATTGATGCCCCATTGTACTTGCTGTTTGATAGTTGGTGTTCCCAAACCATTGTTTCCCCCTCTGACCATTTGTGACTCGTATTATGAGTTGTCAACGTTGACCACACACAGCGGATTTCTCTGGTCAAAGGCAGTACATATGCCTAGTTTGGTCGGTCATTGTGCATGGTAGCCACACCGTGCTAGTACTGACTGAATGTCGTTGTACTTGGTAGTTGAGAACCGATATTCCCATAGCATTGTTTCCTCTCCTGACCGTTTGTGACTCGTGTTATGGTTGATCAACGTTGACCACCCTTATTGAAATTCTCTGGTCATGATCAGTGACATATGCCTACTTTGGTTGTTTGGTGTGCGTATTAGCCACACCGTGCCACTACGTATTGAAGTTCTTTGTCCTTTCTAGTCAATACATAGGCTTCCCAAACCATTGTCTCTCCCTCTGATCATTTGTGACTCGTGTTATGAGTTGTCAATGTTGACCACACATAGTGGACTTATTCGGTCGTAGTCAGTGACGTATGCATCCTTTGGTTGGTCACTGTGCACGCTAGCCATACCGTGCCACTGCTTGTTGAAGGTCTTTGTACTTGCTGGTTGATAACTAGTATTCACAATCCATTGTTTCCCCCTCTGACCTTTTGTGAATCGTGTTATGCGTTATCAACGTTGACCACATGAAGTGAAATTTGTTGGTCATGGTTAGTGACATATGCATACTTTGGTTGGTCACTGTGCATTGTAGCCACATTGTGCCACTATATATTGAAGGTGTTTGTACTTGCTAGTCGATAACTAGTATTCACAAACCATTATCTTCCACCCTGGCCATTTGTGACTTGTGTTATGAGTTATCAAAGCTTACCACACTTGGTGACATTATTTGGTCATGATCAGTGACATATGCCTACTTTGGTCGGTCATCGTGCATGGTCTCCACACCGTGCCACAGCGTATTGATGCCCCTTGTGCTTGCTATTTGCTAATTGGTGTTCCCAAACCATTGTTTCCCCCTCTGACCATTTGTGACTCGTATTATGAGTTGTCAACGTTGACCACACACAGCGGATTTCTTTGGTCAAAGGCAGTACATATGCCTAGTTTGGTCGGTCATTGTGCATGGTAGCCGCACCATGCTCCTACTGACTGAAGGTTGTTGTACTTGGTAGTTGAGAACCGATATTCCCATAGCATTGTTTCCTCTCCTGATCGTTTGTGACTCGTGTCATGGTTGGTCAACGTTGACCACCCTTATTGAAATTCTGTGGTCATGATCAGTGACATATGCCTAGTTTGGTTGTTTAGTGTGCATATTAGCCACACCGTGCCACTACGTATTGAAGTTCTTTGTCCTTTCTAGTCAATACATAGGCTTTCCAAACCATTGTCTCTCCCTATGACCATTTGTGACTCGTGTTATGAGTTGTCAATGTTGATCACACATAGTGGACTTATTCGGTCGTAGTCAGTGACGTATGCATCATTTGATTGGTCACTGTGCACGCTAGCCATACCGTGCCACTGCTTGTTGATGGTCTTTGTACTTGCTAGTTGATAACTAGTGTTCCCAACTCATTGTTTTCCCCTCTGACCATTTGTGACTCGTGTTATGCGTTTTCAACGTTGACCACATGAAGTGAAATTTGTTGGTCATGGTTAGTGACATCTGCATACTTTGGTTGGTCACTGTGCATTGAAGCCACCTTGCGCCACTACATATTGAAGGTATTTGTACTTGCTAGTCGATAACTAGTATTCACAAACCATTATCTTCCACCCTGACCATTTGTGACTCGTGTTATGAGTTGTCAAAGTTTACCACACTTGGTGACATTATTTGGTCATGGTCAGTGACATATGCCTACTTTGGTCGGTCATCATGCATGGTCTCCACACCGTGCCACAGCGTATTGATGCCTCTTGTGCTTGCTATTTGCTACTTGGTGTTCCCAAATCATTGTTTCCCCCTCTGACCATTTGTGACTCGTATTTTGAGTTATCAACGTTGACCACACACAGCGGATTTCTTTGGTCAAAGGCAGTACATATGCCTAGTTTGGTCGGTCATTGTGCATGGTAGCCACACCTTGCTCCTCTAAATGAAGGTCGTTGTACTTCGTAGTTGATAACCGATATTCCCATAGCATTGTTTCCTCTCCTGGCCATTTGTGACTCGTGTTATGGTTGGTCAAAGTTGACCACCCTTATTGAAATTCTCTGGTCATGATCAGTGACATATGCCTAGTTTGGTTGTTTGGTGTGCATATCAGCCACACCGTGCCACTACGTATTGAAGTTCTTTGTCTTTTCTAGTCAATACATAGGCTTTCCAACCCATTGTCCCTCCCTCTGACCATTTGTGACTCGTGTTATGAGTTGTCAATGTTGACCACACATAGTGGACTTATTCGGTCGTAGTCAGTGACGTATGCATCCTTTGGTTGGTCATTGTGCACGCTAGCCATACGGTGCCACTGCTTGTTGAAGGTCTTTGTACTTGCTGGTTGATAACTAGTGTTCACAACCCATTGTTTCCCCCTCTGAACATTTGTGAATCGTGTTATGCGTTTTCAACGTTGACCACATGAAGTGAAATTTGTTGGTCATGGTTAGTGACAT